>JASSUY010036783.1:0-19604 GCA_032466535.1 Forpus xanthops | reverse complement strand
TTTCTCCTCAGGGCTGCTCTGAATCACATCTCTGCCCAACCTGTAGCTGTGCCTGAAATTGCTCCTAACCAGGTGTAGGACCTTGCACTTGTCATGGCTAAACTTCATCAGGTTGGCATCAGCCCACCTCACAAGCCTGTCAAGGTCCCTCTGAATGGCATTCCTTCCCTCCAATGGATCAACTGAATCACACAACTTGGTGTCATCAGCAAACTTGCTGAGGACACACTCAATCCCACTGTCCCTGTCACCTACAAAGATGTTGGAGAAGATCAGTCCCAACACTGATCCCTGAGGGACACCACTCATTACTGGTCTCCAGCTGGACATTGAGCCATTGAACACAACTCTTTGCATATGGCCATCCAGCCAGTTCTTTTTCCACCGAGTGGTCCACCTATCAAATTGATATCTCTCTAACTTAGAGACAAGGATGTCATGTGAGACAATGTCTAACACTTTGCAGAAGTCCAGGTAGATGACATCAACTGCTCTACCCCTATCCGTTAGTTCCATAGCTCCATCATAGAAGGCTGCCAGATTGGTCAGGCAGGATTTCCCCTTAGTGAATCCATACTGACTGTCACCAAGCACCTTATTGTTTTTCATGTGCCTCAGCATGACTTCCAGAAGAATCCACTCCAAGATTTTTCCAGGCCCAGAGGTGAGGCTGACTGGTCTGTAGTTCCCCGACTCATCCATTTTCCCCTTCTTGAAAATGGGGGTTGTATTTCCCTTTTTCCAGTCATTGGGAACTTCACCTGACTGCCATGATTTTGGGCATATTCCGTTGCTGTACTAGAGCTGATTCTTGAGCATAGATTTAAAATTGAGGTTGCATGAGTTAGAAGTAGCCACAGTATTCACTAATACCTATTTATCTTGGGCAAGATCTGTTAGCTGTGTAACATCTGTCAAAGCTCCGTTGGCAATGTAATCTAGAACAATCATTTCTCTTGTGCCACTGCAAATTCTGCCTGGGAAACTGTAAACCTAAAGCAGACTTCTCGGAGAGCAGTGCAGAGTGAAAACTGAAAGACTAGGAACTGCTGAACATCAGCAAAGGTTACACAGTCATTTCTCATGTCACTTTGACAGGCTTGCTGCTCGCATGGAAGCCAGGGAGAAGTGCAGAACAGGGATCCAAGGGTGCATGGGGAGAGCACCATTAATCAAGGGCATGTGGGCAGCACATGAAAAATGTCCATGTTTCAAAGTGGGAGGACCTTTAGGAAATACCTAGCTAAGCAATGTGATTAATATTCTATCTTCATTACTTAATCAGTCACATTATTTATTGCAAAAGTGAGTACAAATAAATAAAGACAAATTCAAAAGGAACACCTTCTTACAGGCAACAGTGGAATGGTTCTGTTTAGTTGTTAGTTCTGTTTGTTAGATTTAGGGAAATTAGTATCTGCTTTGCAGATCTCCAGGGCACACTTTTTGATGGTACTGATAGGCACTGTCTACACAGCAACATTATATTAAATTGCTCAAAGAGACAGTGATACATATCATTGCTCTATTGATTCACGAGATATTTTATAGTATAAACTCTAAAATGACTGAACCTCAGGTTAAATATTTAGTGTGATTTGGGATGTTTTAGTCATAGAAATCCTATTAAGAGAGAAAAGGATCATACAGCTAAACCCCTGTAAGTGGCATTGAACAGTTACCTCTAGCATCCTGTAATGATCTTAATAATGGAGAAGTCATTAGATATTCATTGTCAAGCCATTGATCATAATGGATTCATTCATTATTAATATGGCTGTAGCACAGTGTTGAAAAACCTGTTGCAAAATGACCAGGAAGATTATTTTTACAGAGGAAATCTTGAGGTAGCTTGAGATTGACTTACCTGCCATGCTGACAGTACAGCTAGAGAGAAAGGTAAAGGATACCAGTGGTGGACTCCTCAATCAGCTCAGAGAGGAAAAAGAATCAACTCTGAAATTTCTAGGAGAAAGGTATTCAAGCTGTATTAGGAACTGACATTTTCTGGGCTCAAATACTATCATCATAAATTGACAGGCATTGGTATGCATCATCATTACTGGTTTGATCAAATGCCAGCTTGAGTAACAAGAAAGTCCACCAGCTGGAGGCAACTAGACTAGAATGTATAAAAGGGCCTTTGAGAACAGAAGGGAATCCTTGGACCAGCTCTATGCATGTGGCTCTACCTACATATTCGAGTTGTTTTTTTCTGTATGCCAGTTACTATATCAGTCTGGTTTTCAAGTATCTTCACTCTGCATACTTTTATAACTACTCTTACCATTCTGTATCACCTTCACTATGCATAAAGAAATACTCAATCATACTACCTCCTAGAGTAACTATTTAACTGAAAGCACATCCAGAGAAGTTGCAGGATACGGAAAGTCAGTGTCCCTACTCTAGGCATTTTCCTTTGTGTTTCCAGTTGTATGATTACTCCTTGCTTTGTCAGGGAGCAGAAGGACAGAGTGTCTAACAGATCACAGTTTTACCCTTCATGTTTTCCTTGTTACTCCAAGAGCTCTCAAAAAGCAACTTTTGTGGTGTCAGTTAACTCACTAAAAATGTCATTTTCTTGTCAATAGCTCATCTCTTTTTTTTTTTTTTTGTAATACTATTGGGAGCAACCAGACCTTGTTAAGAGTAGCAATAGAAGATTATTTTTCGGAGTTTTAAAAGACAAGTGGGAAGTTCTTCCTTGATATGCTTTGCTTAGCAGTCATTTAGGGATAGAGTTATGCTGCCTTCATTAGTAGACGTGGTGAGTTCTTGGAATGTTACTTAATGATTTCTGTGCCACATATTTTGTTGGTGTGAGCTACCTAGAAGCTAAATATCTAACTCTTTTTATTTTCCCATTTCGCTGAAACCATGCAGCCAGAGATTGCACTGGCATTTTGTGTTTGTTTCTTTCATAAATAACGTTTTTTTTCCTCCATATCTGAACGTACTCCTCACACAGGTGGACTGTGAAGAAGTTAGAACTGGGTTTGAAACTGGCATGTGGCATCTTGCCATATAATCCTCATATGGAAAATGTTATTTTATTTAATTATTTGATCAGAAAAAAGCAGTGTTTCTTTCTGCAGTGTTCTTACTTTTTCATTCTTCACAGTTGTAATCAGTCAGGATTTGTTGGTCATCTCCAATTTTCAAGGCAAATAAACTTCATTTTCTCAGCGCTTGATTCCAATCATTGTATTTTTGCCTCTGTTTTAAGAACAGGCTTGCTTTCACAAGCGTACTGTTCATCCTAATGCCCATCTTCAGCATTCATACTTTGTATAGCTTAATAATGTAGAATATTGTTGAAGTTAAAACAGTAATATCCATCTTCACATGCAGTGGAGGCAGTTCTTCAGTAAGTTAAGCAAAGTTCATAAGAAATGGTGCCTGTTCTGCTGTACTCAAACATGCCCTACAGTTGAGATTCTGCAAGGGTTCTTCGGAAGAAATGTGCCTGTGTTTATAACTCTTCTCTGAATATACTTCTGATTTTTAAGCACTTGAATCTTACTTATGTTGCAACAAATATAATTCCTTTTAGTAATGTCTCCTTTTCTGACTAAAATTAGCAATTAAACAAGCCTCAATATAGTCAAAAGAGCATGTTCTCAGTTCATTTCAGAGAAACTTAGGTGTTTTCCTTTTTCTTCTCTTTGAGTAGAAATTCTTGCATATCAGAGCAATAAAGCATCTGCCTAGCAGGATTTTAAGGCTGCAGAATAGAAAAGCAGTGGGCTGAGGAAAATTGCCAAAGGCAATTCATACCTTAAATATTAAAAGAAATTATCATTTCCTTCATACTGTAATAAAGAGTGAACTGATGAGGTGTCTTTCTTAATGCAGGTGTGCTGGGTGGGAGACAATGAAGTTGTCTCCTGATTTTTGTCTCCTTACGTGTTTCAGGAGTATAGAGCAACATTTTGTAGCCCAGAATAAGTAGGCAAAATACGATGTATTTTAAATAATAGCTCTGAAATGCCATAGAAATCACTGCAAATTCTTTGATTCACATGTGAAACAACCCTGTATACACGTAATACCTAATGAATGGTTTTCAAACATGCATCCCTTAAAATAATAAATAAATATCATTAAAAGATAAAATGCAACTTCTCTTTCATTTAAGGGAATATTAGCATGAAAAATCTTTAAGTGGCCATCAAAATAGCTAAAAATAAAATGTCATTCAGGAAATAAAATCCATACTTATTTTAAAAGAGCTGTAAGGTAAGCTGGTGATTATCCAGTTCTGTAAATGTAGGAGTTGAAATAATTTTCCAAAAGCTGCTGTTTCAACGTTCCTGGACAGAAAACATGCCCATGCATCGATTCATAAACTTGTTCTCTTGCATGCCTGCACTTCTGCCATCTGTTAGAGTGGCATTTTGCCCACTCTGCAAAATATTGTTTCCTTTTCTGCTGTGTACAAGTATTGACTTGCTTTCTAGAGAAACCCTGAAAAAATACAGCTATTCTTTCTGTTGTGGGTTTCGTTTTTCAAGCACAAACACTGTACACTTTCATTAGAAGCATAATGGATAGTTCAATCTTAGTCTTTTTCCCATTTGCCAAAATCTTTTTTGAACATCCAGTTTTCAGCCATTTCTGGATGACCAAGGATTCCACAGGTTTAATGGTACTGGCAATTCAGCTGTTTTTTTTCACAGTTTAAACACAAAGCTTGGCTTAACCTTTACTTGGGCACAAAAGGATGAGACACAACCCCTATCCCTGTGCTCCCTGAAAATTGTCTGACAACCTGTCCCTGCTGATGTTCCCATCAGTGTATCTGGAACAAAAAAGTACATGAACTTTCCCTTGTAGAAGCTCCCAGACAGTTTTCTTAAACTTGGGAATGACGATGATGAGTTTTCATGCTGTTTTGGTGAGCCGCCATGCATTGCTCTTAACATCCTATTCTGAATATTATAGTGCCTGTGAAAGCCGAACGACCTGCTTTGTTCTCAACTCAGAACACCTTCCCGCATTCTCCAAGTCACTGCCTCCACATTTGTTAGTAAATTGCATGATTTCATGTGAAATGATTTCCAAAGCTCTCGTATCAAATTAAGAAAGGCTATAGCTGAGCAGGTAACTTGCAAACGGCTCACATGAGGTCTCTTCATCACAGTGCTGAACTTACACTTGAATAAAGAAATGCCGAGAGGGACAGTAATGCCTCCTATAAAAAAAGAGACATATACAGAGATAACTGCAGGATGTGTGCAGTGAATGCTAAATGTGGGCAGTAAAGTGGAGGGTTCACAGGTGTCTGAGTGATCCATGAGTTCAGGAGGAGCTGGGAGGCACAAGGAGGAGAATGGGCTCACAGAGAAATGTCAGTTAGGTGAAGACAGCTTTTGTTCTGAATTTAAGTCTCAGTGGCATAATTGGCTCCTTTATCCGAGGGGGTCAAATTTGACTGATGTTTTATGGAGGTTTCTTTGAGTTTACTTGCAGGTATTTTTAATTAGAGGCAAAGACGTTGTGAAAGCTGAGTGAGGAGACACAACTCCCTCTGTTTATGGAATTCCTCTCTTTATACCAGCTGCATTGCATAAAGGGACTGTGAGGGGAATTGCATTAGGGCAAACTCGTGGCTGTGTTGGAAATTGCAGCTGCTTAGTTTTCATGTCCATTCCCAGGTAAATGTTACCAAGAATAGCATCAATTCATAGGGGCTGAAAGGATGGTATTAATTTTAATTATTTTTTGGGAGTAGCTGCAGAAGAAGGAGTGCTTGGTGTCCAAACTGGACTAGTAAGAAGATGGGTCTATTTTAGGCACTGGCTAGAGTAGAAGTTCATGGATGAGAAAAGAAGGCTGATAACCAGAAAAGCTAAGAGAAGTGTCCTGGGGCTTGACATCCTTCCAGAGTCTTCTCTCATCCTAGTGCTCCTTTCCCGTGTTAAAGCTATGCATCCACTCCACCTGCCATCAGTCATACTGTTACTCCTGCTTGCTCTAGCTTCTTCCACCTCCAGACACATTCTTTCTGTCTGTCATTCCTATACTGTTTGCCAGAGGTACAGTATTTGCACATGGGGGGTTCTTTGCAGTTATTAATATAAAATGCAAAAAGAGAAGTTGGGTCAATAATATATAACAGAAAGGCCCTTTAAAAGTGGCTGGTTGCTATAACTGTTTACAGGAGATTTTGCACTGACTGCAGTAAAGGTCAATATTTAATTTATACCTGGTAAGATGTTTGGCAGGCAAGTGGAGATACTACCTGTTTATTATATGTGTAACTGATTAATATTTAGCATCCTCCTAGTATTGTGTATATTTCCCTTTTAAGTTGCATTATATATATTTATATACACATATATTCTCTGTATATAAGCATGCACACAAAAATGGCTTTGTGTTTCCTAACGATACATCTTTTGATGTAGTGATGTATCTTTAATCTATGGAGCATATAAATCAATTGTGGCTGTACTGTGGACTTTTAAAATAACTGTAGCTGCACTTGGAGCAGCTTTTGGAAACCCATTTCACATAATAAAAAACCTAAATAGTTTCTTTTTCTTAACTAGAAATTTTTGATAGGTACTTGTGTGTTTCTGCATCTGCAATGCACACCTGCATATATATCTATTTAGAAGTGTGTCACTAATTACACCTACCTTTCAAAAGAGGTTTTCCAGGACCAGAATTTAAAATCCCAGTTCCCTTTTTTCATTTGGCAGGAATGCGTATTCGTCCATGACCATTGTGTACATGAAGGCAGTAAATAAAGCTTATGACAATGAAATAATTCTTCTCCACAGTGCAAGGACAGACTCTTTCATTTGGAAAATAGGTACTGTAGGTAAATTACCTGAGGTCATTTTTGTGGAGGTGACTCTAGGTGTCCATTCCAAACTGCCAGCCACCTGATTTTACTTAGTGAACAGGTGAACATGACTGAGCAATGAGCAGGTCTTTTCAAATACATCTGGTGGCCCAAACACATCTCAGTGCTTTTTATATGTTTGCACAGCATGTAGGTGCAGGCATGAAGTAATATCAGTGGTTTGTCCTTCCCTTTCCATCTACACTTCATTTACATGGGGGAAAAAAGTAAATCCTGCAGAATACTGAGGTTAGAGAAAATAGTGTCTTGACATTCACTCTCTTCTCTTGTTTTGGTTTGTATTCTGTCCACTGGGATTTTCAGTACTTAGAATGAAATCATTACTTATGTGTCAATAAAATGTCACACTGTTATGCAAGTAGCAATAATGGCAATGAAGTGTTAAAGATCATGGACTGGGAAGACAGTGAATCAAAAAATGACAACTCGAGATGGAGCAACTAGATAAAAGAGAAACATGAGATGTACTGTCATCAGACTATTAGTCTGCCATTGGCGTAGTTAATGAAGAGGAAGGACCAGATTTAGGAAGCAGGTAGAAAGCGATAACTGTGGGCAAATGTGTACTTTGAATAGTTGCTACTCAAAGGAAAAGGAATTTCCGAAATGAAATGTTGTAGAGCTAGAAAATAATTTTCAGTTTGGATGACAATAACAGTAGAGTTTATTTAAATGGTGTGGAGATGGTCACAGTATAGAATTTTTTCAGATAAGTTTTTATTATTTTGAGGTAGAGAGCAAATAGAAAGTTGTTTTGATCCAAGAGAGTGTGTGCGTATGTATCCATTTTGCTGTTTGGACAGCAGTGAAAGTTACTAACCTATGCACCAGTTAAGACCACATATTTTTTGTTTCTGCTGCAAGGAGATTTTCTACAACTATTTCCTACAACAACTTCCTGTATTTCCTACAATTTATTATTATTAATAAATTAATAATAGCAGTAGTAGTTTTTATAAACATGTCCTAGGAATGTTGGCTCTTTCTGGCATATGTATATAGCAAAGTATAATTGTACCATGTAAGCTATTAAAGGACAATTTCATGTTCAGTTTTGCTATGCTTTAAACCACATACTGCTTTCAGTTGCAATGGTGCTACCATAGTAAGAATAATACCGATAACCAAAAGAAAACTACACCTAGCAATATTTAGCAATTTTTATTGGGTAGCTTTGTTGAGTAGTTTTTCTAAGATAAGTTAAAATAATACATTAAAGTCATGTCTGAAAGGGGCCTACAAGGATGCGAGAGAGGGACTTCTTGTCAGGGACGGTACTGATAGGACCAAGGAGAGTGGGTTCAAATTGAAAGAGAAGAAGTTCAGGTTAGATATAAGGAAGAAGCTCTTTGCTATGAGGGTGGTGAGGCACTGGCACAGATTGCCCATCCCTGGCAGTGCTCAAGGCCAGGTTGGACAGACCCTTGGACAATATGGTCCAGTGCGAGGTGCCCCTGGCCATTGCAGTGGGGTTGGAACTAGATGTCCTTTCCAACCCTAACTGTTCTGTGATTCTATGATACTGTGTTGAAATACATGGCTTTCTCTATGACATAGTTTTGCAGACTGCAATGATATATTTTCAATCTTTGAATAAGATGGAGATATGAAAATCAGTGGTTTATGACATATTTACGTAGGATATATTTTGGAAGGGAGCTTGTGTCACTGTTACTTGCTAAATCAGTGGTTTAGCAAAATCAAGACGGCTCATTAAAGAATATATTTCACCATGGTCCTTCTGAAATAAATACATATGTAGTGATTGTATGTCATTTGAACATGTGTTTTATATAATGTCCAAAAGAATTATAAGCAAGAATGTGTTAGTGGTGAGCATTGTTCACTGGTACCTGACAGGATTTGAAAGTGAGCACAAAAAACTTCATATTGGAATACTCAAGCTCACTCCCTAAAGTGCTCATTAAAATATCTAAATTAGATCATTCTTCTAAAATACAGTGTATACTTCAGCACAGACTCATTCCCTTTCATTAACCTAGCTAATGTTGTTAGGAAGTCCAGAATGTTAAAATATGTCACATAAGACTACTAACAGAAAAATACATTTGCTAAAGAACACGTTGGAATGAAAATCTCAGGATCTGTCTAAAGAAGGGTTATCTATTGCTAGAAAAATAATTGGTGATATGGTGTGGAATCTCATTAAAGCTAAAAATATTCTAGTCACTATTTTGGTGATAAAATAATCAATTTAGTTTTTCCTAGGCCAAATATGTTAGGAAATCTACATCCTTTAAGAATCTGATTTTTATGTGAAGAGGGGCATCTCTTAAGGTGGTCTTCAGGGTCTTCAGGTTGATTCGAGTTAAAATCAGGGCCAATGAGGTCTTTTTCACTGTGGCCAGCAGATGTGGTTAGGCATCCCTCTCATAAACAGCCTTGCCTGTTGAAGGGGAAACTGCCTTCTCCCCCAGGACTGAGCTGAAATATGTGGTGGGAAGGGTGTATCTCCCTCCCTGTTTCTTCTGAGTAGCTTGTGCTCCTACTTAAATCAAGATTTTGTATAGACAATATAAACTAATTATGTTTCTAAATATATAAGTTTATACATTAATCAATATGTCTTTAAATGCAAGTATTTTCAGCATTGGTAGTGACAGTGTCCTTGCTGGAAGTAAGGGTGCTTTTACAGTAGTACTTTTCAAAAAAATCTGAAGCTGAGCTAATAGATACGTAGAATAACCATTTTAAAATGATACCATGCCATTTTGGTAAACCAGATGTAACTTCAGACGATTTATCTATGAAATGCTGTTCAATCTTTTTACTTGGGGGAGTTGGACTGTAAGAATATAACAAAACAAAAGATTTGGCTGGTTTGCAGCAGCAGCAATTTTTTGCCCTTGTATAAACAGGAAATATTTTCACAGTTCCACCATTCCAAGTTTAACTTTGACCTCAAATGTTGCCAGTCTTTTGCCATTAGGATTTCATGGGCTCAAGCATAAATATCAGTGGGTATTAAGGAATCTGTCAAGGTTCAAATAAGTATCTGAACATTTAAAAGACTTCAGTATCCATACAGAATTCTAATGCATTTTATCTTTCCCAGAAAACACCAACCACATGTTATTATGCAAGAAGCTTCATAGAGAATACTTTTTCAAACCATATATGGCATATCTAACATTGCAAACATTTTTGTGGTTTTCATTCAAGCCTTGCTCAACACAGCTGCACGGGAGTTAATCTAGGAGTAAAAGCCTAGATGAAGGCTGCAAGCATTTTGACTTTAATGTACTCCTCCGTCACCAATGTAATGGAATAAAACCAAATCTCACGCTGTTGTATGGTAATTGCTAGAAAATGACTGAGCCTCTGTAATGTTATAAAATAGCTTTTGTTTACATTTTTACTGCAGGGTTTTCTTTATCATTTTATAAGGCAGTGTATATGTTTAATTGGCAGTATCTAAGTAGCAATAGTTTACATGCCTTGGTATGCTTTAAGACATGAGCATAAGTGCCCCCTAGGGCAGGGGGGCAGGATTATCCTTTCACTTGATATTTGTTAGCTTTATTTTTAGAAGTAGTGCATGTTCTTCATTGTTCATTTTTCATTTTGTTTTCAATCTTATCTGAAAGGTAGTATTTCAAGATGCCAGATGTCAGTATACCCAGTGGCAACTCGCCAGAAAAACACGTTCCTCTGTTCAGGCTTTTACATACCTGAAGTGGATGACCCAGAAAAAAGCTGGGTATAAATTGAATTGTATTAACTTCATTTCAGTCAGAACTGTGAAATTGCCCCCCTTTTTTTTTTAAGTAAATCGGTATCATGTTGATATTTGTATAAATTTAATATAATTAAAAATTGTAGTTGTTAATAATCTGTAATTAATCTCTCAATAGTAGCACACTGACAATTTACAAAAGATAATTCTGACACTGTGAACTTATGAATTTCCTATGTGTTAGACTTAAAGCACTCGCTGTGTACCACAACTTCAATATTTTAATTATTTGTATGTACCTAGAAAATCAGCATAGATTTTTACTCCATCTTCTTGATTTCTCTAATGTCATGTTACTTTTGTTCTGTTCCAGTGGAAATTTTGAGGTTTAATGCCATTGTATGTAACTATAAATAAATCAGTACCTTTGTAAAAAAAAAGACAGGTGCTTTGATGAGGAGCAATGTTCCTCATAAAATAAAAAGACAAACTGAAAGCAGTGTAAAGGGAATGGCTAGTAGAAGTCAGCACACTGCAAGCAAAGGCTGGAGTTCTGTCAAATGTGGATTGTGACAGCCCCTTGCATCCAAACGCTGCAAAACTCGGACTCTGGATCTGACTTTCTCAGTCCAGGCAGTGTTTTAAGCAATTTTATTATTTGCTGTAAAGTACAACTGAAGTCTCTGTCCTACAGACATCCTCAAAAGATAAACTTGAAATGAGCTAGCTTCTAAATATACTTTAGTTGTAGATCTATTTGCAATGCTTGGTGACGCAACTGAGATTTAATAGTCCAAGTGCTTTGATGACACATTGCTTCCGTCCGACACAACACCCACCATGAGTTAGTTGGGAGACTGCCCTGCTTGACTTGTGTCCATAAGTGCAATTTTATTGCAGATATCAGCTGAACTATAGCAGTGCCCAGCTGCATAGAAAAATTATCATTAAAACTTGGGAAAATTATACACTTCAGATGAGTACAGAATTTTGTAGCATATTAATTCAACATCATGAGAACTTCAGACTCAGATTCTCCTACTTAGACTTCACAGTAAATGTAAAATCAGGGCATGGTACCTAATGCACTGGATCCATGTTGAACATCTTCTGAAGCTCCAGGGTAAACACCCGCCCACGTTTCTGTGGTGCCAGACAGTGTCCATGATAAGAATGAAATAATATGAGAGCAGAGTCTGCATTCTTTAGTGTGACAGATAAACTGAAAACATGCAAACTGCCCATGTCTGACAGAAATGCAACCCCTATAAAAAAATATATTCTCTTCTATATGGAGGGGTTTAAAAATTTACAGCTATTAAAAAATGGCTGTTTGTAGGTGTTGCTTAAATTGCCTTTGTAAGGGTTTTGGGTACTATGGTAATGAATATAAACGCATCTATCCCAAACAGTTAGTAATTTCCTGGAATTTCTGGGATGCTTCAGGCTAAGGAGTTGTAAGTACTGGTTTCTGTATCACACACAAATGAAAGTGTGCATAAAAATATTAATTTTCTTTTAGTCATCTTAGTTACACTTTGCGTTTTTAATGACCTGGCCATTGTGTGGTGTTATTTATGATACTGCATTCATAATTAGAATAAAATGGTCCTATTTTCATAGTGCTTTAACTGCTATATAGTGATTTATTAGTACTGTTTTTCAAACATGTCCCGTTATTGAACTAAATAAGCTGCCAAAACTCTCTTGTGGTAATGTAAAGTAAAATGATTTGATGACTGATTTTAAGGAGAAACTTATAAATTTGCTAATACTTTCAGATCACTTTAACATTAATTTTTAAAATGCAATTAAATATGACAATCTTAAAGGAAACAGCTATCTGAATGTTTAATTCCTCAGGTATTTCATTTATCAATTTCTATCACTGAATTGTGGAAGAAAGAACTTTGGGCATAAACTGTAATATATGATAAGCTTAAGAAAACTTTTTATTTGAAGTTAATAAAAAACAAGCTTTCAAAGTTAGGCACTGTTGATTGGTAAGATACAAAGTTCTATTAGAATACCTTAAGCAAACTGATTAAAATCTTGCCTAAATAGGCCTTCAAAGCAAGCCCGGTTCTCAGATGTTTTTGTGGAGGGGTGGGTAATTCATTTGGAGAGTTGGAGAAAATCTTAGGAGCACTGATAAAGCTGTTTCTGTCCATCAAATGCACTGATCAGGCGTATTTTCCCAGAACGTAGAATAAAATAATGGAAAATGTATACAAATTGTATTTTCATCCTACATGGACTGAATAATAAGTGGGTGTCTTTGGCTTTTCACATCTGGTTTCCCACATTTCTACTATTTTGAAATTCCCTTTTCTGCTTTGATTTCAGACTTTTTTTTTCTGTTGATTCCTTGTTTGATTTTCCCCTCCACTCTGCCACCCTAACCTTTGTCTGCTGCCTGTCTTCTGTTCTCTTCTTCTGGTCGGAGTTGAAAATAGTTTCCATTCACCTACTCCTTTCACTTTCCAAATATTCCTCTCCAGAAGTGCCCCTTCTTGACTTTCTCTTCATTTACAAATCCACAGAGTGCCACCACAATCAAACTTATGAGGGTGGTGGTCATTCATTGCACATGCTTAAAGAGACCACACAATCTCCATATAAAGAGAGATTGCACTTCTACAGTTCAAACCAAGTCATTTCATTGATGTGAATCTTGGGTGTGTAAGCAACTTTAATTCCTTAAAGCAATCAGTTGAACTGCAATATATAATATATATATATAGTTTTCATGATTAGAGTTTGCATCTGTGATTTTTCTATAGGTTTCTGTTCTATGGTCGTTCCTTGCAATCCTACTGATGAATTTGAGAGACCGTAGGTACATACCAACTCACTGTGATAGCTTCCTTCTAACCCTTGCGGGGCCTACACTGGAAGACACAGGGAACTTTTTCCTTCTGTAAATCACCAGTGGACAAAGACCTCTGGTAGCCATAGCTCTTGGAAAGCATTTCTAAAGAGCTAGCATTGCAACGCATTGGTGAATTTATCGCTCATATTTTAGTGATATAACATACAGGACAAAGTAATGCTCAATTTCTGTTATGATTTAGATTGGGTTTCCAAATAGCATAGTAGATGTACAAAATGAAAAGCAGTTTTCTGAATGTTAACACTGTTTCATGCTGTACCATAAATAAAAATTTAAAGTTAGGAGTTAGAGAAATTAAACCATCAGATGGGTTGGAAACAGGAGCAGAAATTCAATAAAGTACCACATCTTTCCTGCTGTTTGATAAATTAGAATTTCCACACATGAATGTAATGTGCCAAGTAAAATTACTTTAACTGCTGCCAGATATTTCTCTTATCTGTAAATACTGATTTTTTTCATATATAACCTCTTAAATCTAGATTGTCTCAAACTATTGAATATCTGTATTTTAGGCCAGCATTTGCTGTAGAAACACATAATCTGGCTCAACTCAGACCTTGTCAACTACATTCTTTACCAACGGTAAATTAAACCATGATATAGTAGCTCATATTGATTGGAAGCAACTCTAAAATGTATTTTAAGCTTTTTTTTTTCTTAAGAAAGTAATTTTACCCAGTGCAAAGTTTTCCAGTATTTTTCCAGCTTGTTCTTTGATTGGTTCTTTGGTACCTCATTTATTTTTCTTAATTATTTCTGCAGATCCCTAAATCCCAAGACTCTAAGGAATGAAAAACACAAAGGAGAGTCCCATTAAGCTACCTACCTATAACTAATTTGTTGGGGTTTTTAAATCAGCTTCCTTCAGAGGTCAGGGTGTTAGATGAGTTGACTGCTGAAGGTTTGGGTATGCGCATTGATCTTTTTTCAAATAGACAGATTTCCTTCCTCAAGCCTGAGGACAGAGACACCAGGCACATCACTAATTAACTCCTTACAGATTTGATCAGCGCAAAAATTCCTTTTTTAGGGAATAACATTTTTTTTTTACAATACATAATGTCTGAGTTATTTGTACACAAAACTTTGTCTCTTTTGTGAATCTTGTTTATTTTTTTCTTTTTCAAAAGGACACTAGTTAGCTTTCCTGATCACTGTTTTCTGGCTGTTTTATACGACCTGAGGATAATACATCACAAGCTTGTGGTGAACCAGGGTGAGATCTCATGTTCGAATAAGACAAAATAAGGACATCTGCTTGAGTTTTAGTTAGAAATACCTAAAAATATTCTTCAACGACCACATTGTGTTTCATGTTGAGTTGCATGGGTTTGGATGTGCTGTGCTCATAAGATCTACTTGCATTTTCTTATCAGTATCAGAGTCCTTAACTGTAAGATTGTAACTTTGAGGATCTTGCTAAATGCATATCACATAGCATGAGCTCTATATACTTTGACAAAGTTAATTTTACATATAGCCACTCTTATCCATCAACCAAAATATTACTTCTTCATCTTCAAAAAAAAGCCTTTCACTTTCATTTATTTAACAACTGGTAGCTTCAGATTACATATGCAGCATTTCAGTCTCTGTATTCATATTAAAATGTGTACATTTGGGTTCTATTTGTTCTAGATCAAACTTTTTATAAAATATTTTAAATCAAATATTTTAAGGCTTATTTTTTAACAAAAAACTAAAATAACAGACAAGAGCTTCTGTACAGCTACAGTGTTTGACTAATCGTGAATAGTAGCACACATATGCTTGTTTATTAATAGCTTTTAAATTTTGGTGTTAACATGCAAATGATTGTATGCAATCTCCCATGACATGCGCGATTGTTACTGAATATTACTGATTTTAGTTAGCATTTATATAAAATTACTTAACTGGCAAGGCCACAGGTTGTAGCTGTGCCATTTCCCATTTGGGCCGGTCCAGTTTCCTATTCTTTTCACATTTTCCTCAAGTGAAACATCCTTTTTTAGGTTGTAAGAACCTTTGGGGCACAGCATGAAACCACTTACTCATGGGGTGAAAGGTTTTTTTAATGGACAGCAAAAGCTTGTGATATGAGCATGGTGCTGGTCTGCCTCTTGAGTCATAAAAAGCAAGAAACTGTAAACGATGCATAACTTTTTAATGAGTAAATCCAAAGAGCAAACTTCTGATATTTGTCAAGGAAAGACAACTTTCACTTTAAATCATTCATACTTTTTATTTTATAGGAGTTGTTTTCAGTATAACAATTAAAGAAGTGTCAAAATTGCAAAATGCAATTATTTTAATTGCGTACATAGACTACTCCAATGTTGTGTAATATAGAACATTGAATAATGGCTCCTCTGAAATGATTTTGTGTGTATGAAAGGCTTATTGTAGCAGTATTTCCAATGAGATGTAAGAGAACAGTCTAACAAATCTGAAATGAGCCTACAGGCCTCAGTCAAGTGATTTTCCCATTTTGTGCCATGTTCAATGTATTCTGTTAAGACGCCATTTTAAACTGAGCCAATTTCACCAAAGAGAATTGAAAAGCTGTAAGTTAGGTGTTACATCTAAAAAGGATGTATTTTGAGTTTATAAAAAATATTTCTGTTGTCTAATAAGTTAGTCCTCCAGACCATTTTTGATGCAGAAGAAGCAGACAATACTCATGATTTTGAGAAATCAAATTTTTGACATCTGTATTATTGTTCAGTAATAATTATTGAAAATGTGATATTTTTTAAGAAGCTTGTGTGTGAACACTTAGTGGAAGTATGAATTACTCAAGCTGAAGTGGCCACATCCGTTTAGGTAAAAGCCATGGTACTAGGACATATAAAGTAGCTTTTGTGTTTCAAAAGATGTGCAGGAAAATGTAAGAATATTTAATAAACAGAAAAATATCTTGTCTACCTGCAACACTGCATCTTGAGAGGCTATTACTCCATGTAACATTTGAAATGTTTTAACAAAGATGCCAAATGTGATGTTTTGGTTATTTTTATGAATGTGATGCATTTAACCAAATGTCCTTACTCGTATCTCTCAGAAAGCCAGCAAGTAATGTTTTTTTTCCCTGGATTTACAGTGGGTTCACCTTGAATATTGCTGGAAAAGATGTACACAACTTGAAACACAAGGTAGTGAGAACATATCTTGGACTTGAGAATATGAGTTAGTGGATGACTGCTGTAGAGAAGTTGAACTGGAGGTGAGGATTGTATCAGTACTAATAACAATTATGTTTGGAAATAAAGCTACAGTATTCATGTCTGTTTTGAAGATCTTTTCTCAATTTCATCATTACCAGGCATTCAAGAGACTGAAGTCCAAAGCTTCTTTTCAAGCAATGTGCCAGGAAATATTACTTGAGATATAATGTGCTTTATGCTGGATAACTTTTTCAGCTCATGCATCATTCTTTACAAAGGAAACGTGAATATATCTGTATCAGTTAACCGGATAGAACCCTCAGTGCATCATAAGGACCATGTGTTTGGGAAAGAACAAGGAATTGTGAGAGGGCTTGCATCAAGTTTCTGAAGTAAAGCTTACTATTTTTATTGCGTATATAGTGTAGCGCTACTTCTCTGGCAGATTATTTAAGTTGTAGCATTTTCTAAATAAAGTAAACTATTCTGATGAATGAAAAACAATCAATTCTAATTTATGGCAAGAAGATAGGTTGCTAATAATGATCAAATAATTCCTTCACATCAGACTTCTCCCCTATAATTAAAAAATCCCAAAAAGTTAACTGGTTGGAATAAAATATATTCACAGGTTCCAAAATTTTATGGCTACTTTAAGTGGTAATTTTTCAATATGATTTTTAAATAATTATTTAGAAATCATAGATTTTAAAATAATTATCCTGGCTGGTTTTTAATTAATTATCTTAAATGGTGCTAGCAATCCAGGGAAGATTTATGGTGTGTGTAGCAGATGGCATCTGTTTTCTTTGTTTCTGTGTGCAGGGTATGGTGGTAGCATTTCGTTAAGGGTGGCTGACTGAGGAGCCAAAAGTAAAGCAGGTTGTTTCCCTGGTCCCGGCTGGTCTGTGCTATGTCAGGGAAATAATATGCAGGGAAAGAGAGATTTTCTCTGTCCACTCTCAGGCACAAGAGAGAGCACCCCAGAAAGCAAGGCAACGGAGGATGATGGTATGGGAACTCACCAAATAGTGCCCAAAGCATTGCTCTTCCAAGGCAATAGAAATCTAGGTGAGCAGTTGCAAAGTAGGCATTTATTTACTTGCTGAACTAAGAAGAAACCCAGCTGAAACAATCTATCCTGCATGACTGTAATAGCTCTAATGGGTAGGGAACACATGTATTTATAAAGCCTGTTATTTCTGCTCTTTCTGAATTTTCTCTGTTTTAGAAAGTGGGTGATAATCAGGTAAATATTTGCATCTGATCTTAAAGCCTTTGAGTGTGTTCAGTTGAAAAACAGATGCCTATCAAAGCCCCTGTCAACTTACGTCTCATCTTAGGTGGTCTTTCAGAGAATCTGCTCTTCTCTTTGCTGAAATGAGGTTCTTGGGAGGCTGTGGGGGAGCAGGGAGACAAATTTCAGAAAGTATGTCGGGAATGCTTGTCATACTTACTACTTAAGTAGTGTATATTTCTACTGTCATGTGAAGTCTTTTCCAAACAGCTGTGCTTAAGGTGCATTAGCAAAACAGTTTTCAGATAAACAGGTAACTGTAGACCAACAGCAATACAGAACCATTTTCTATGGGAGTGAAAAGCTCTTACATCAAAGAAACCAATCTCTTAAATGCACTGGGGCTTGCCGTTTGGGCAGGCCTGCCATTGTCTGATTTCTGATTAGCACAAGTTTAGGCAGCTGCTCTGTATGTTGGTAATTCAGAGCTGCTGGTTTCCAAACAAACCCTCACACTTACGTGGATAAAGGTACTGTATCTTTGAATTCTCCAGCCTGGTCTTGGCTCTCTAGCTTCTAGATAATAAAAAAAAATAATAAAAAACCTCTGGGTTTTATTATTTTTCTCAAAGATTTATCACCTCTGTGGGAGAAATAAGTCAAAGTGGAAAAGTTGTTTCTGCTGCAAAACTGAAATCATATTGCAAATATTAATAAAAATAGAATTAAACAACAAAACAAGTAGTAGCTAACGAAAGAATGGTGTTCTGTGCTTGACTGGCATATACCAGTAAGCTTGAGGGATTTCATGTGATATTACATTGCTCTGTTATGTAGCAGGGTTAAGTTTGCCTTATTATAATAATAAGTAAAGTAGGAATATTCCAGCGATGCTTTTAATGAAGGTAAAAGTACAAGAATGTGCAACATAATAATATTAACATATGCCTTAATTTGACTTGAAAAAGAAACCTTAGACTGGGTCCTCTTTTTGGAATGAGTTCCAAATGGCTCTGAAATATTGGCTCTTTCTTACACAGACTTCCTAATCCCTGGAGTGTCTTTCTTTTCTCATTAATCCATTGCTTAAATAAATATCACAGCAGCCTTCCCCTCTAATGAATTGTGTTAGCTCTTTGGGCTGTAGGAAGCAATCCTGCTGCATCCTGCAGGCTTTTGCCAGTATCTAAAGGTTTAGCGCAGCATCTAACTTCAAATGTCATATCACTAAAGCTCGTTATCAAAAAGATATTGACAAACTGAAAGATCACAGAAGTGTGACTGGTAGCAGAGCTAATGGGATTCGTTTTTAAAGAGAAAGGTTCAAAGAACTTAGACACATACTGGCCAAGAATGTGAAAAGGTTGATAACAGTGTACATCCACCTGAAGAGTGCAAAAACAGGAAAAGAGAGGAAATTTCATATTATTCTGACTACTTAATAATGACATTATTAACCAACTAAGAAGGTTGTGTGGAGACCTCATAACATGGGCAGGGATGCCTCACACTAAACCATGCTACCCAAGGCTCTGTCAAACCCAGCCTTGAACACCACCAGCAATGGAGCATTCACAACTTCCCTGGGAAACCCATTCCAGTGCCTCAACACCCTTACAGGAAAGAATTTCTTCCTTATTGCCTATCTAAACTTTCCCAGTTTTTTTTATAGCCCCCCCTTCAGATACTGGAAGGCTGCTATGAGGTCTCCACGCAGCCTTCTCTTCTCCAGGATGAACAGCCCCAACTTT
>JASSUY010036779.1:6743-34422 GCA_032466535.1 Forpus xanthops | reverse complement strand
CTCTCCTCTCCTCTCCTCTCCTCTCCTCTCCTCTCCTCTCCTCTCCTCTCCTCTCCTCTCCTCTCCTCTCCTCTTCCATGTCTATAGACCAAAGTGGGAGCATAGAAACACATATCTCAGACAGAATTAATTTTTTACTATATGCTATGTGAGAGTCTACCCCTTTTACATCAGCAGTGTAAGCAGCCTTTGGCTGGGAGGAAGATAAACTGTGCAAAGTTTCCTTGTTCAGGTGTGCAATACAGTGGGCAATCCTAATGGAGTCTGAAGTCCCATAGCCATCTTTGTTGTTTTGTGGTCCCACAGTAAGCATATATTAGCCATTTTTGCATGGGCCATTGTAAAAAAATTGGTTTTGGGCTGGTGGAGTGAGCCAGATGAAAAACCACAAAGAACCTCCATAACTAACCCTAATTTAGAATAAGTATGATTTATGGTATAGGTACTGATCCAAGCAATGGACTGGAGCAGAATATGTGACCTCTTAACTGTCCCAAGAAACATTTTCACATTCCCCCTTGTTTTTCTTCATTCACATGGTGTCTTCTTGCTGGGGTTTCATGTGGAAGCAATAACTCTCTTCTTAATCCCCTATAATTACAAATGAAATATGGTGAAGTCTACCTTTGATGCTCTTGTATTGATTCCTGCACTTTTTTCCATCCTGCAGAGTTTCTTTTCATCTTGAGGTGTCTGTAAAACAAGCCTCTGTGTGTGTGTTTGCATGTATGCATGTGCGTGTCTGTGCCTAATCCTAATGATATCTTAAAACAAACCACTGCTGTTATTAAACAGAAAATTCCAGCCTTAAATTGCTGCTAATAAGAAACATTAAAAAAAGAAGATTCTATTTGAAGTCACAGTTCAGGTTTGAGGCATGGAAAAATCAAAGGCTTTTACAGGTCTTTCATGGTCTTATGCTAGCTTCCATGAGTCCATAGGGTAGCAATGACAATGCAGCAGTAGCTGGTGTACATGCTTTGCTGCTGAACACTACTTTGGAAATATGGCTTTCATTGCAAAATTAAATTTTAGTCTCAGTCTTTGACTTGGAAACCCTTGAAAATGTTAATGGAAAGCAAACTCCTTGCAGGAGGCTCAGAACAAATACTCTGTGTAAAATTGCCTTATAGATCTCATGAGAAATTAAACACCATTGTTAGGTCTTTTAGGAAAAAAAGGAGTATCTGATAGAATTCTCCAGGTCACAGTATATATTTTTTTCCCTCAGCAAAACAAGGGATTGAGATCTAATAGGAAAAAAAAAATAATAATCATAACACTGAAGAAAATGTGAAGCATAGTAAATACAAAAGCTTTTGAAAGGTCTTGCCCTATCTCTGGTATGATCTGCACTAAAACATTTGTCTTTTAAAGGGTACATCTGTATGGAGATAGCTGTGCATGGAAAAGCTAACACTGACATTCTAAAACCTTGATAGGCTCAACCAGGCAAACAGAAGAGAAGGGTTTATGGCTTGTTTTATGACAGCTAGCAAGATAATGTAAGTCCTCTTGCAGAAGCACTGTTACGTTGGACATATCTGCCTCTCTATCAGAGACCACCACTGACGCAATTGCAGCTGGAGAGCTTCTGACGTGATGAGGCCTCTGCAGCTCTCTAACACCTCTTTCCCATCTCAGAGTAAGGACAACCTTGTAAAATCCATCTCAATGAAAACCTCCATGATCTCATGCAAGGTGTGACCTTCAGGAGAAACATATTTTCAAATCACAACTGGAGAAAAACTTGCCACCTGATCATACCATGTGTGAAATGGGGATGAAAAGAAAAAAAGAGGCAGGTCTTTGGATTTCAAGATGGGTTTGGAGCAATACTACATGAGAGAAGAGAGGAAAGAGAGAAAAGCAGCTACTTTGTTGTATCTTTTTCACTGTGCCTTGTGCCTGATATCTTATGACTCTGTTGTCTCCTCCCTCTTTCCTTCCTTTAGCACTTTCTCTATCAGTTTCCTGAAAGGTTACACGTGCCACAGTCAGATGCACTACTGATATGTGCCTCTTTTTGCTGGCTTAATAGGTCTGAACATCTTCCACACTGATCAATACTTTCACAATGTTTTTTCCTCAGTTGTATAATAAAACTCCATTGTCTTCTATGGATTTACTCCAGTTTACATGAGATTTAGGCCAATAATACACACTGTAGTGTGAGGACAGAAATTTCTCTCTTTAAGGATAATTTAAACAGCTTAGTGTCTGTCTTTTAACATTAATGTGGACAACAGAGAAATGTCAGTATAACTAAACAATCTAACCAGTACCATTTCTTCAGACTTCTTGATCTACCTTTTTAGATACTTGCATTGACCACTGGTGTCTAGACTGTGGCAAATACTAATGAAAATACTCAAATTTAACTCACTGTTAATTTTGTTGACTTGGAGGTAGAAGTTTTCAAGGTTCTCACTGACAGTTGGAATGCTCTTCAGCTGATTGAAGGAGAGATCCAACTCAACCAGTGATGTGATGTTGAAGACATTGCCTGGTATTCCAGAATCTGTTAATTTATTGTGGGATAACCGTAAATATTGCAGGGCTTTAAAACCTTGGAAGTATTCATCAGGAACATTTGAGATCTGGTTATTATCAAAATACAGCATGAGTAAGGAGTGAGGCAGTCCTGTTGGTAGCTTTGTAAGTCGATTGAAGCTTAAGTCAAGGTACAAAAGTGAATTCAGGCCTTTAAAAGCCCCAGAAATAGAATCTGCTTTCAGCTGGTTGTTCTGGAGGTGAATGACAGTCAGATTCACTAGCCCTTCAAGTGCACCAGGATTGACTTTTGTGATCTTGTTGTGACTTAATTGCAGGTCATCCAGAGTTTTGGGGAGTGGTCCAACAGCTTCAGTCAAATTGTTATAGTTAATGTGAAGCTTTTTCAGATTCTTTAGTTTAGAGAAGACTCTTCCCTTAATTTTTGAATTTTCCAAATGGTTGTGGTCTAGGATCAGCCACTGTAGATCTGTTACATTATCAAATGTGTTTTCTTCAATGCCCTCAATCATATTGTTTCGGAGATAAAGGTATTTTATTCCACTTGGTACAATCGGAATGGTTTTCAGTTTAAGATTGTCACAATACATGGCAGTAGGGTAGCTTAAAGGACAATTACATTCTGGGGCACAGACTGCGGCAGATGGCCCAAAAGGATCATAACCATAATCATCTGCAGGACCATAGTCATATAGGCAAAAAATGCCACTAATCAACAGCAGAAAGATGGGTAGGGAGTTTAAAGTCATCTTTGCAATAAGTCTTGTACCTGTATGGTAAAGGAAATAAAAAAGTTAAAACTTTATTTATTTTCCTCTTTCAGATATTTTTACCATGTAAGTATTCCAAATAAAAACGAATTAAGGTTTCCTGTCTAAAACTATTAATTAAGGAAAAAATATATTAGTTTGTTAATATTATATTGTTACTACTATAAACATACAATCCCCGTCTTATTATAATCTGCTTTTTTAATGGAAAACTACAGGCCATTCTGCTGTTGTAAATAAACTGCTCTTTATATCTTTCTGAATTCATTCATTAAGTCACAAGAAGGATGATATAATTAAAGGTTTTTAAACTTCACACAGAAGAAATTTACTGAAGGTCATGGTCAGAGGCAGTTCTACCATTTAAATTGTATCAAACATTCCTTATATACTAAATTTTACATGGTGAAATTACCAAATTTTAAAAAGCCAGGGAAGCTGCAAACTGAGGGTAATGTTGTACTATATAGTGTGGTGTTAAGATGCCTGTAGCTTGGAATATCTTCTCATGGATCACGTCCAGTAAAGCATGGTCCACTAATTTTCATATTCACCTAAAGAGCAAACTAATAAAAATACATAGCATATTCTCCCAGCCATGTGAAATAATCAGCACTGCCTATGTGTGCATGAGTATACTCTACCACTGATCTGAAATGACTGAATTTGAGATAGTGTAAGTGTTCTTGTAAACTCTCTATATAACAATAAATGCACTGATCATATTGCAGGGCCATTCTAATTCAATAGAGCCATAAAGCTCTGGCTTCACGTAGTTGGTCTCCTAGTTCACATAACAGTAAAAGAGTGCTCAGTGTCCTCGAAGATGCTTTGTTGTGATCCAATATGAGACATCTCACCTTACTTTTTAAGGGCATTTCTCATCAGATTCTCCACAAGATGTTAATACGTGAAGATTAGTACCTTGTTTTTACTTCTCACTACCTAGATCGATGCTGTGTTGAAAGTTACTGTTCCAAGAGTGAGATAATTAGGAAAATCCTTAGATCCTTCTTATTCTCAAGTAATTTCAGAAATCATACAAAGCCTGTAAACAGTCCACCAGACACTAATCTCAGATCTGGTCAATCTTCCAGCAGAGTAAATTTGTCTTGCTGTTATCATTGTGTAGTGTTACACAGAGTACATAGTGGTAAAATGCAGGACCATAGCTAGATAATCTTCCTTAATCATAAATTTCCTTGATTTTATTGATTTGCTAAAAACCACATCACATTCTGATTAGCTAATAATTTCAACTGAAGTACATGTGGGCAGGGCCTATTGATCTCATACAGTACAGCACAAAATTTCTGAAAAATGTTCTCATGTTATCTCCAGTCAGTTGCTCACAAAGTCCCCCTGTTACATATTGAGCTCCTGTTCCATGAATAAGGAGGATATACCTTTACTACGGTATTGCTCCCATTGTGTCACAAAAGAGAATATACTGATAATTGAAATATGAGTTGTCAATGTAATTTCCTTTATCTGCTCTTCTCTGCTGTGTGAGAGCATGCAAATTCAACCTTCAGTCCCCTGCTGGTATAAATAAGTACAGCGCTGCTGAAAGCAAAGACACTACAGTGACCCATTCAGCTCAAAATCTGGTCCTGTTTAGGTATTAAACATTAAAGATGGGGGACTACTGCTTCTGTATTCAAAGTATAATGTGATGAACATCTTAGACTACACTCTGGCCTCACAATGGCATTTTTATACATCTGTATCAATTTATAGTCTTCCTGATAAAGTAGCATAACCATCTTATTTTAAATTCAAAATCTTTTGTTATTCTAGTTTCAAATTATATTTTTAATGCTAAATTTTATGATTGATATCATAGGCTGACAGTTCTTTTAAGCAATATAAAATGTTTGAGTGCTCTGCAGAACCCTGGAAGAAATTAAAAAAGTAAAATATCAAGTGTTTTGAATTCTTTTATCAGCAACATTTTAAAATGTAGGTGACAATTCTCAGTGCAAGGGCATATGAGTAACATAAAAGAGCACAGTAAAGTACATATGTAGTATGGTTAACTAGTTTTATTCATGGGTTTCTCATTCATGTATCTAAATGTTTCTGTGTCAGAAGTGTAAAAGAGAAATAGATTGGGTACATATATTTGTTTGTTGCATTGAGCTGTATAAATCCAGAAGATAAAATCAGAATACATGCTTAAACATTTCTCTTGTAACAAAAACATGCTTGAACTAATTGCCTGTGTCCTAACCAGTTATGCTGTAAAAATACCTGTGAAAGTAGGTTGCTCAAGCAACTTGCCAAAATATACTAAATGACAAATCCCTGATTGTGGAAAATGCTTACTAAAATATAGACAAGCTATTTAAACTATTTTGGGGCTACCTTATGTCACTTAATGCTAAGGTTGTTGTGAAACAAAATAAAAATGAATGTATCATTCGATCAGCCTTTAAATAAATATGCCTTAATTTGAAGTTTCAATAGTGTACTTGAAATATGCTTTAAATTTAACACAAAATTTCAAAATACTTTTCACTTTCCTCTCATTATTTACTTGATTATTTATTTAAATATCAGGATACCTTTTCTTTTGTGTAAGAAAAATTATTTAACAAATTATGAATGAATAAGTGAGCAGTGAGTACTCTTAAAAATGTCTTTGGACTGTACAAATCTCTGCTTCTGAAAAAGAACAAACAGACTATAAAAAAAGTGCAACAGTCCAATGCTGATGCACAAAATATGTGAGTTTTTAAGGAAACAGAGAAAGTGAATTCACAAAGCAACTGTTGATTTATGTTCAATTTACAAATTGGCAAACTTATCCTGACATGCCTTCGCATTCCCATCACAGTCACTTTTAAATAGCTGAATATTACAGTTAAAACATGCAGCAGCACTTACCTTACTGCCTTGAAGCTGCTTTCCTCAATTCCCACAGCAGATGCAATAAGGGACTGTATCGACCAATATATGCTGTAAACAGTGTCAGGAGGTACAAGTCTGCCAGATCCTCTGTGTTACAAGAGAAAAAAAAAAGCCCTAGTCACGCTGTTCTCTGAAGCTGCTATGTCATCATGGTGATCTTGTGGTGTGGCATGTACAAAAATGCAGCTCTCTAATGAAGTGCAGGTGGATACCATATTTTGTCAAGGACAACCCATGTTATTCCTGTGGGATGAAAGAATGGTCAGTGTTTCACAAACCTGAGAAAGTTTAGACCACTAGCCATAACCTGATACAAACATTTTTTGTACTTTAGAGGGAAAACACTTTAGATTGTAAAATGAATTGCAAACAGACTTTTGTTCTCCAACTTATTTTATACTGTTAGACATGAGCTAACAAATAGCACTCAGACCTCAATGCTGCTGGGCTTCTTCAGCCAAGTGACTCATTCATTTTTTCTGCTTTTTCCTTTAACTGTCTTATGTCCACAGCAAAGTATCCTTAATAAAAGTTTTAGCTTAATGATCAGAACCAGAGATGCAAGATTATCCTTAAATTATAACCTTTTCCACAGCACTAAATACTGAGTTTAAAGTTTCTTCTGCAAAGCATTGGAATTTATTTGGTCTGGAGATTTCCTTTGATGACTCAATGTATGTTTGCTTAATAAAAACACATCCCAGAAACAGCTTTTCAGCAGTTATTTTAAACTCACTTCATGCATTTGTTCATTTTTGCACTTACAGCTTTCTCCCCCTTTTCAGAATCTGGAACTACTCAGCTTTACATTGTCTGTTTCTTATTCCATGGATGTAGTTCAAGAATGCATCTTAAGTCTTGGATAAGATGTTATTTTCACCAGGCAATGCCAAAAAATAGTGCACTAAGACAGTAACTGTTTAAAGTGGGTCTTAATATTTCCATGAGAACCTTCCCCTATCTCTAAATGGTGGATGTCTTCTCTTTCTATGGGAGGCAAGCTCTTTCTTATAAAGTTGGATGGGGACAAACATGAAATGTGCCTATAGAAAATGCCATATGCAAGTCATTTTAAAGTGTCCTGTTTTATTGTATTTAACTCCAGTTGTTGTGGGTGCAGATTAAGTTTCATTGTTAGCTACCGGTTACCTTTATGAAAAGGTATGGTACAGGGTGTGGGTGAGCTGGAGAAGCCTAGCAACTCCCTGAAGAAGAGGAGCCTGGATGTGAGCTTTCCCCAAAATCTGCTGCTAATGCATTTGGGTCTCCATGCCAGTGCAGGTTACTGGGAGCAGGGAAAGGCCTGGAGTAATTCACTGCCCTTCACAGAGAACAAGAAAGGTGCCAAAAAACTACAGACTGTATTTCTGCAATAACACAATTAGCAAAGTTTCTCAAGACAAGAGTGTTAAATACCAGTGCAGCCCATAGGGAGTGAACGCTACTCTTTTGATGTTCTGACATTATTCATATCATGGGAGAACCATTTGCACATCACGAAACACGCTGATGTCAGGTCATAATTACCAAATGATGCCAATAAGTGCATGTGAAACACTGGGATTAAGATGGTGAATTAAACTAAGTAGGTGAAGAAGTGTGTGCGGTATCAGAGCTAGACATGTAGAAGTGGACAAAGATGTTGTTCTGTCTGTGGACAACCAGAGACCAGATGGAGTTTCTCATGCACAGCATGATTCTTATCTGAAAAATACCTCACTAGCTTCCACAGACCAAGGAAAGGCTAAACTGTAGCTTCAACAAATGGGACAACAAGCAGAAGCATTCAGCAAAAGATCAACTGGAATAAAGGAAACATTTTTAAATATTTTCCCGTTGAGGAACTACTGAGGTTTGCTCTGTTGAAGAAGGTACAGCAAGCTGAGCAATGGATCGTGATGTTTGTAAAGAGAATTTTAAAATTCACAGCAAAAAGCATTCTCTGTGTTTTCTCTCAGTGAAGATTTATTTTGAAGGACAACTCGAAACTGTAATAAATGAATACATATTTTGATCTTTTAGCAATAGATATAGTTTTATATTTACAGTACAACTGCACATTGGCTGCAAATACAGGACAGTGCAGGCTTACTATGTTTTTGGCACTGCAACATTTATGGACCAGTTGTTTATTACACAGATTTCTGTAAGTCCAGTATGTACCCTTCTTCCTATTCTATTAACAGAATTACAAAGCATGCATATATTTATAAATTGTAGAAAAATATTATTAAACAGGAGTGGGGTTTGCAATTAACATATGGCAAATATTTGGGTCACTTAAAATTCAGCTGAGACTTTTTCATTCACAATATTTCTGTGTTGCTATTTTAAATTAGCTAGAAGAATTGCGTAGTGAAGATGAAGAAGCATGTGCTTTCCAAAGATAAAAAATTAAACAATAGATTTTTCCCCTTTTTTTAATAAGATTTTTTTAACCTTTCCACCCTGTTGCTTAATACTGTCCCTTCAGCATCATTTTATATTCTTTTCTGATCTTATTGTTCTGAATCATGAAGCACTCACCTCTTAAACCTCTGTATGGGAGATCAGGCAGGAAATGAAGCCCAACAAATGGACGTATGGCTTCTTTTACAGCAAAGGGTAGTAAAGCGGGTGGATGATTTCATCTTTCTGGCCTTATTTTATGTGTTTTGGTGATTTTTTCTTTTTTTCTTGTAACTCTCAAAAGTCACTGAACAGCATGTGAACATAATCTAGCTAATTTCCAAGGACTACACAAATTACTATGTAAATTCACCTATGACATCTAGTTGGAAACTTGTTATGAATATGCTTCACAGCTTGTAATTCATATTTTACCTTTACGGCAACTGTGCTTCTAATTAAGCCATCTCAGTATGTTTTATCTAAAATTAATTTTCTTACTATTATTTATTCATTTTTCTTTGATGCAAAACGTGATCAAAACTTATTCTCATCTAGTTTTTTTCATCTTGTGAGATGCAAGCAGAAATGCTCCTTTTATTTGTTTCAAAATTCCTTTCTTGCTAATTCATATTTTCATGGTTGGAGATGGTCAAGAAGTTGGATAGGTTACAGTGAAAAAATCTGAAAGCAGAGATCACTGCAACTGCATATCACTTCGTAGTCATTAGTTCTAGCATTCAGATATTGTCAAGTTACAGCATCAGTTTTCGCTCTTTACTCAGAAGTGACACCCTTTCTGCTTTTTCTCTCCTGTAAAAAAAAAACCCTTCTTTATAACTTATACACTACAGGAATAGAAACTCTTCCCAATCTTTTTTGCTTTTAATACCGATTTTCCCAAAAGATTTAAGTTACTAAAACCTAACATATTATCCACATCAACTGCTTTTTTCTAGTCTTAAATCATCTTACAAGGTGTGTACACTAAAAACCAATCCATTTGGGTGCCCAAAATTAAGAGTAGAAGATTTGGATCTTAGGATCATAAAGCTCCAGAAAAAGTGCTTGTGGAAATTTTGACATTGCCACACAAACTGAGCAATAAGTTTTTGCACCAATCACTCATAATTTAAATTAAATTTAACTCTCAAGATGAAATTAAGGTTAATACAGTTTAAATGGCTACCTGCAACAGAAGGTAAAGAAATCTCTATTAAGGAAAAAGGCCATTCCATGGGCACCATGTAGCAAGCCACTTAATTATAAACTAATAGTGTAGTGTCTACATATGATGTTTTCCATATCTCTAAATAGTGAATACATAGCCTGAGAGCCTATATATACTGAATAAACAAAAATATGATATCAACTCAAACTCCAGTAATAATTAGTTCAATGCTTTTGTGAAGTCCTGCAGCATATTGAAAATATCACTTAAGGCTGACTCATATCAAATGAGCTCCACTAAAAACAACTCAGTTCCAGATTCTGAAGGCTGTAGGTGCTTATTATTTTTTCATCTGAAAACTTCCATCCCTCCAAATTGAAATTTTATTTGTTCAGTCTCTACACTGCACTTCCATGCTAAATGGAAAGTGTTAGAACACATACTATAAGCATTACAAAATTTGTGGTAATCCAAATCCTTTTTTCCCTCTCTCCTAAAAAGGAAATAATAGCTTTGGAAATTTACAAAAATGGGAATAGTGGTACAACCTATTAGCAGACCGCAACACATATTTTAGTTGTGCATGAATCTTTGTTTTTGTCATTCTAAAACAATTGTGCACTGTTTTGCCTCAAACTTGACAGTGTCCATATTCCAATACTGTTTAGCCTCCTCACCACTGCTTTTCAGACTGTTTTTGCACTATACTGCACTTAATTTTACTTGAATTTTCAATGGCAAAATTCCTTTGAGTTGATTCAAAACTCTTTGATTAAACCTCTTTTATGATAAGACCTGCACAGATGAAGGCAAAATACTGTTTTTAAAACAGATTCCTATATATATATATACTGCATATTTAAAACATGCTAATCTATATATAAAAGAATGTCAGGTGGCACTGGAACATGAACCAATTCAAATGATTGCTAAAGTAAAGAATGTAAGAGGATCTCAAGGAGTCGTTGACTTTGTGAAAAAGCTGTGGTTGCAGGTAAAAATTATAGTTGTAGCTTTTTTTTAAATAGTACATTTAATTCATAGGAAAAGAAAGAGGTGAACTTGGCAGACTCAGCTAGCTTACTGCCTATTGTCTGCATATACTGATGCTGTGTCAATATATACCTCCTTTGAAAATCATTAGCAATGCCTGCCTACTTTCACATTACTATTATTTAAAGTCAGACAGGATGTTGCATTGTCTACCCCAACATGCCGTATTACACAACCACTGAACCTCATCCTCTTATAGCTAGTCTGACTTCAACAAAACACCTTTGCCTACTTATGCTCCAGAAAACATAACCATGGTCAAGACATAGAAAGCTTATGAGATCTCCAGTTTGGTGGAAGAATCTATTAATTTTTTACCCAGGCTCGTTTTAGGATATGGCCAGTTAGTACAGGTACTCATAACTATCCTATCTGCGGGCAGAAGGTTGCATCTTCGTGTGGCAACTGACATAATTTAGACTGCCAATTGAGTGAGGCTTATTTATTAGTTTTAATCCTTGTTATTCTTGCAGGCAATATGGAGAAGAAGAGGGTAACATATGTGATGCACAATGTGTTTGTTAATCACCCGCTGACCGATACCCAGCCCAACCTGAGCAGCGATCTGGGCCTTATGGGTAACTCTCCCCCAGTTAACATACTGGACATGAAGTGCTGTGGTATGGAATACCACTTTGGCTAGTCTGGAACAGGTTTCCTGTCTTTGCTCCCTCCCAACTCCTTGTGCTCCTCCTCACTGGCAGAGCATTAGACTGAAAAGTCCTTGATGAAGGTAAGCATTACTTAACAACAACTAAAACCATTAGTGTGCTATCAGTGTTGTTCCCAGGCTGAAAGTCAAAAACACAGCACTGCCCCAGACACTGGGGCAAAAATAACTGTTACAGCTGAACACAGGACAGTATCCACCCCTTATTCCGTACCATTCCATATATCATGCTCAAATCCCACATTTTTCAATGTATCATTTTTGTCTCTTTCCCTTTATATAGAGTTATACCATGGTTTCCCACTAAGTGCTAGGGGTCCCATGGGCGACTGTGTCAAAATGAGTGATGTTGTCCTAAGGGGTGACAGTGTCCATACATACATATATATGTATATATATTTGTATCATTATATATATCTATATATTAAAAAAAGACAAAAAATGGCATCAGTCATTTATGTGTATATATAGGCAAAATTTTTTTTATATATATTTATTTTTTACCAATTGTGTTCTATTTGTAGCTCTATGAAGTTACTAGAATTAATTTCCATCATTATAAACTTCAGCTTCTTTCAACTGTCTTCAGCCATGTAATCTGTGGATATGTAAGTGATAACTTAGGTGCAACTTAGTTTTATTTTTGCCTTATTACTAATATGTACAGAGACACCATTGTTATACTTTATATTTCCCCCTTCTTCATGTCTCACACTTTTAATTTTAACTTCTAATTGCATTTCATTTTTTCTACTGAAACAAGAAAGCTTATGGCTAAAATTGGGCTTTTTTCTTTTTTTTTTTTTTTTTTTGTAAACTCAGGGGGGATAAGATATTTGAGGAGAATCTCATAAATTCTTTTAATTATAGGTATTCTTATTCTTCTTCTAATTTTTTTCTCCCAGACAAATTTACTCATCCTTTTCCTGTTTTGGGAAATTTCGCTTCTCTGAAATGCTGGCTGGAAATATGCTTTTAACCATATTAAATGGTCAGCTTTGGCAGCCACAGATTCCAAACCAGTGATTAACTTGTCTTTATTCATCATAATGAGATCCAGGATGGATTTACCTCATGTTGTGTCCAATACCTTTTTTCTTAGGAATTTTACAGTGTTGAGAAACTCTACTAATGTTTTATTATGGGCTGCATAACATTGCTAACAACATCTCACAAAAAAAAAATCCCCATTGTAAAAGGTGTTTATTTCATAAATTGCTCCATCTTATATGAAGATCACCTCTATTTCTCTGTGTGATACAGACCACCTTTTTTATATATGATCTCAGATACTGTATCTCACACTTCGGTCCTGAAACACAGCAGACATAGGTATCTGCATGTGTGCTAGTAGCTCAAACATTCTTTAAGGTCAATGGGGCTCTAGTATATAGAGATATAGAACCTAGGAAGTGGTTCAACTCCTTAACATAGATGCAATAGCAATCTTTGGTTACCTGAATGTAGGCATCTAGTACCATTTGAGAAGCTCTAAGGCATCCAGCTCATTTGTAAAGGTTATGAGAAAAGACATGAAGAGGACCTGTGGTCTTTCACGTAGCAGTTGATGACAAAGCACAGTACCACACTGCCTAAAGGCAAGGCATCTGCATTTAGGCAATTGCCTGTTTTCAAGGGGCTTCAGTGAGCTGGTGATGCAAAGACATCTACCACTGTCTGACATGCCTTGGACACTACAGCACATCAGAGCGGGGCTGGATGTTATGACTCAGGATCTTGAAGAAACTTGTTCTGTCTTGAAGCAGTAGCTGGAGGCCAGGCACTTCTAAGCAATCTAGAATGACATTAGACAAGTTTTGATACCCTTGGAGTGCCAGTCGGGGAGATAGTCTCTAAGTGAGGTAATATCCTTACTTTATATAAACTGTCTGAAGATTATTTTCTCCAATAGTTTTCTCTGTAGACTTCTCTTAACCGATCATTCAGCACAATGTCTGCAAACAACTGTCAGAAATAGAGCCAAGCAAAATGAGCTGTGCAAGACTGGAAATAGTCATGTTCTATTCCACCAAAGTTATTTTCCATTTTCTTACCACCTTTAAAAACCATAATACTAAAAAAAAAAATAAAATAGGAGATTTTTTGAAAGTCAAATCAAACTTTAGAAGACAATCCTCTGCCTCCATTAGATCAACACCTGAATCAAGTTGACTGTTTTAGCCAAGCAAGGCTTTTCAATAGATTTCATATATGAATGCATAAGTTATGCACATTAAAAAAGATAGGAGCAATTTAAAACTTTATAGGCTTATTATGATTTGACACATGAGTGCTTAAAGGTCTAATTTGCTCTCCATCCAACCCAAGAAAGGACAAGATGGAGCAACATTTCCCTAATCCTATTCTGATTAGGAGAACTCACTACCTCCCAAGTATTCTTTTTCCCTCCCATAGATTTTAGATCTATGCCTGCTTAGCCTGACTCTTTTTTCTTTACCTTTTTGTGGTTTTGGACATCATTAACCACTTAGCAATTGTATTTGGATAATCATGTATCTGCGCATTTCTACATATGTATGTCTGTTTGCTAAATGACAACCTGATTTGTACCAAAAGCTGAAATCATCGACTATCCCTTCAGTTTCCCAGTAGTCTTTTTCATTTTTTCTTAATATTTAATTTTTTTTTTAATATAGATGCATCATAATACAAAACAGAATAATATTCTCAAGGATGCTCCTCCTTTTTGAAATAATGATGCAAAGCTAAGTTGGAGAAAAATTCTTTCCTTCTCTCTTCAAATCCTGGATTGTAATTTCTTTTGGACTGTAGGTATGGAAAATAAAACACTGTAATCAGATATTGTACTTCCTCAAAACTCAGTCAGATCAAAACTCCATGTTATCAGCTGTTCAAAGATATAAAAACAGAGATTTAAACTTTGTCATAAAGGACTGAAGAAAGTATTACAACTGACTGAGAATTAAAATCTAAGAAAGCATTCAGATAGCAAGCAATTGTCAGTATTTGGATAGATCAATGCAAAATATTACTGTCATTACACTTTATAGTATATAAACAAATGGATGACTTCTCTCCTCTTAAGGCTTTACCTTCACCAGTAAAACGCACAGTGCCCCTGGCACTGATAAGACATTCCTTATAGTATTAATTTGTTAGAATGGTTTTTTTCATGATTCTAGCCTGAACTGAACAATTCCTAGTCATAGCTTAGTACTTAACACTCTCAATAGAGAGTTTAAATGAAGTCACTCCATTTCATGGGGTAAGATAGTCATACAGTAGAGATGGGGTTAAGTCATAATAGTTGGTCCAGATCTGGAAAATTACATGATTTCTCTTAATACTAAATATAAATATAAATAATGCACCTTAGTGTCTTGACTATAACCTGAGCCATCAGTACAAAAATAGACATTCAGGTCTTAATGTCTGCTGACATTAGCTGACCCACAGTTTGAATTTTAGCAAATTATACCTCCATTGTTTTTACCATTTTCTCAAAAATTATGTGTGTTTGCATGTGTGCCTGCATGTCAATCTTACTATACACTGAAGTTTCAATAAAGATATGTGGATTATTTTTCATTTTCAGAAGAGAAAAAAACATGGTCCAGAAATAAGATCTGATTACAAGCTTCAGGAGACTAATAATTTTTAAGTGGAAAAACTGGTTTTGCATAGAACTGCTGACACAAACTTAGCTACAGCACTACCAGTGAGCAACACTATAATTTAGGTCATGTTCCTGTACCATAGATAACTTTGATAACATGGTTAGCCAGTTGCAGTATAGCGAGATCTATTGCTCCTATTCCAATCTCATGAAGGAAGGTTGAGGTCTTCTTGTTTCCAGAGCTGAGCATCACACGTTTGTAATAACTTTGCTCATGAATAGAAAGGTTTTATAGTTTTATGCTGTGTTTTAGCTGCTAAATCTTTGCATTTGTTATGAAAGTTTTAGCGCAACACAATCATTGAATAACCCTGCGAGTACCTGGTGTAAGAAAACAATATAAACAGGGTGACCACATTAGAAAGACACACATCTTCTGTAAAAGAGTTTAGTTGAGGCTTTCCTTCTTTTGTCCATTCCCCCTTTTGCTCCTCCCTCTTTCTAGGACTTAGTAGAAGGGTTTTTTTTAAGGCATGCAAATGTTGATGAATGTGCAAGGCTATTTCTGAGCACAAATGCGACCCTGCATTCTCATGTCCTCTACATTCAGACTCATCAGAGGTTTTGTTTCAGATTGCTGACTTTTCTAAGGAGCCCACAAGGGTCATTCTTTCACATAGGTGGGGAATAGATGTACAGGCGATAGCCCACGATATTTTGATTTAAAGGCAGGTGAAGAGATGGAGTTCTTTGCTTTATTAGTGAGCATGATATTTTTCTCCTGAGAGCCACTGCCAGTGACTTGTCACATACTGTCCTGAGTTCAGCAGTAGCAGTCATTTTTCTCCTTCTTCATAGCTGGCGCCGTGCTGTGCTTTTGATTTTCGGCCTGGGAACACCTCTGATAACACCAATGTTTTCAGTTACAGCTTAGAATGTTTGGTTTGACCAAGGGCTTTCTGACTCTCATGCTCTGCCTGGGAGGAGGGGAAGCCAGGAGGAAGCAGAAATAGGACACCTGACCCAAACTGACCAAAGAGGTATTGCATACCACAGCACATCACGCCCAGGACTGCTCAGTCATCAGGTGGTGAGCAATTTTATCCTCTTCCCTTGTATTTCCTTGGTCATTATTATTATTGGTGATAGTAGTAGTGATTTGTGTTATACCTTAGTTACTGAGCTGTTTTTATCTCAACCTGTGGGAGTTACATTATTTCAATTCTTCTCCACATTCCCCACCCCCCCTGCAGGAGTGAGGGGGAAGAAAGAAGGGGTAGTGAGTGAGCAAACTGCATGATTTATGGCTTAAACCACAACACATATTCACATGTCAAAACTTTATCAGAAATATGCCTTTCAATGTCTTGGAAAAGGACTTTTAGGCTTTTAATTCACTCAGTGATGGTAAATATTTTACTTCATGCCTATGTGCCTAGTAAAAGGCATATTGTTTATGCCTGAGCTGCCTGTGCAGCTTGGAGAAAAGAGTGTCCTCAAAGAAGAAACTCATTTATTTCCCCCATTTCAAGCCTGCAAACAAGGCTGTTGGAGTGACTGGGAACTTCTGCAATCTCTGTATGTGGCAACACACCACATTCTGGACCTTGAGCACACCAGCAGGCTCTGATTGCCCCAACCAGGCTCATCCATGTACTCCAGCCTTGCTGCCTCCACTCATTGACTCAACAGCTGTATTTAAGATGAAGCCCCAGTCCTAGCTGTGTTGTGGGTATGCGGTGCTTGATTTTGTACCTGGAGTTATTTTATTGACTTCATAGATGAACTTGACCTAGGACCTGCTTCCCCAGGGGTCATCTGTCTCTGAATGGTTGGCCACCCCTCAGTACAGTCACCAAAACAGCTTTGATCTTCTTTGTTAGATGCTGTGGGACGGTGCACCTTGATCATGAGGTTGCTGTAGGACCATGCACTTTGTCCATGAGGTGTAACTGCTGGTTCCCAGCTTGCCTTCCTTTGCATAGCTAGCCTTATCTTGATGAGCTCCAATAATAAGCTCAAGAAAAGAACAAGGACTTAAGCTGAAGTGCAGCTCCTGGAACAATGAGTGGTGGATATCTAGGTAGGAAGAGTCTCTGGCAAAGTATGGCCATAGTGTCAACACCCTCACGATATACTCAGGGCTTTGGCACTACATAGAGAATCACAGAATGCTTGGGGTTGGAAGGAACCTTTAAAGTTTATCTAGTCCTGTTCCCCTGCCATGAGCACCTTTTGTTTGTTTAGTTTACTCAAACCCCCATCCAACATGGTCTTGGACACTTCCAGTGATGAAATATCCACAACTTCTCTGGGCAACCTGTTCCAACGTCTCAACACCCTCATTATAAAGAATGTCTCCTTATATCCAACCTAAATATATGCTCTTTCAGTTTAAAATCATTACCCCTTGGCAAAATCTCTCTCTCCACCTTTCTTGTAAGCCTTCTTTATATATTGAAATGCTGCAATGACGTCTACCCAGAGCTTCCTCCTCTCTGGGCTGAACAGCCCACTTCTCTCCGCCCTTCTTCCTAGGACAAGTATCCCAATCCTCTGACAGTTCTTGTGGCCCTCCTCTGGATTCACTGTAATAGGCCCATGTCTCCCTTGTGCTGGGGACCCCAGAGATGAACGCTGTACTTCAGATAGGATTCTCATCAAAGTTGACTAGGGGATAAGAATAACTTGACTGGCTGGTCATGCTGCTCATTATGCAGCCCAAGATATGATTGGCTTTCTTCATTGCAAGAATACATTGCCAAATCATATTAAATTTTTCATCCACCACTATACCAAAGTCCTCTGCAAAGACAATCTCAATCCTTCACCCAGTCTGTACTGATACTGAGATTGCTTCAACCTTCATGAGGTTCACGTGTATTCATGTACTACTTACTGCGCATGCTCTCCTAAAAAGCTGTCCATGAGGTAGCCAAGTAGCTAGAAAGATCTTTTATCTCCCCCCTCTCACTTGAACTGTGAGGAAAAGTGGAGTGGGTTGGAGGCACCCCCTTAACTTCTTCCTCTGTAAGGCTGAGCTTTGGTAAATGGGATGTCTTCTCCAATTCCTGTTCCTGCTGCCTTTTTCTGTTTTCAGCTCTGCAGAAGAATCTAAGACCATTGTGCAGTTATATTTTTCCATAGTGTGAGCACATTCCCACTACATAAGATGCAGGGAACACAACAATCCTGTGCGTCAGAAGCTTGACAAGGAAGTTCAAAGGAAATACTAACATTTCACAGTAATTTAGTCCATTGACAGCAGTAAGGAGTCCAAATACTTAACTTCTTCCAGAGCAATCCAATTATCTGCATCTGTTGAACAGAAATTCACAAAATCTTCTTTATATCCCTGTAACCTACACATGCAGTACCTCCTACTATATATCAAAAAATATTGGCAAGTCTTTAAAGATCTTGGTGTTGGAAATGAGTAGTAAGGGACAGAAAAGAGAAAAACATCCAAAAGGTTAATATTTTTGTTTAATTTTGGTGATGTCATGATTAAATATTAAAAAGCCTGAGGTTTAGAACCTCTAAATTGCTGTCCACTAGCCAACACTTCAAAGACATTTCTTTGTTTCATGACTTCATTGCAGCATAGTCACTTTCTCCTTCCACATTAGAATGATGTGTATGGTCAAAACTCTGAAGGATTATTCTCAGAAGGAAATAAGCCTTTTGAAGCATTTCACTTGTCTAGAGTTTCTAACATAGCCAAGCAATATTTAGAATTATTCTGTCTTTCATGTCAAGATTATTTTACGCTTTTTAATTTTTTTTTTCCCTACATTTTGGATCTTAGCTTTTTTTTTTCATAATCTTGTGATTCAAGTGGATTCAATACCTTGAAATTAGAAGATCAAAGGATTCATCAGCAGAATACTACATGATTAACTTCGCTGATTCTGAGGTTTCCTGTTGAAAGGGCTTTCTAATATGCATTTAGTAACAGACATATGATCCTTATATTCTATGCCTTTATGCTGGAATTTGATCATAAAGTTACAATGTGGAGAAGCACTAGCTTAATTCATCTCAATTAAGTCTTCATCTGGAAGCAATAATGTAACTTGTCCAAACCTGAAGTTTGCAAAAATAGGAGCAAAATCCTTAAGGCTTTTTCTTTCAAATATAATGCGTAGTTTAATATAATTGTTGAAAATGTAATAAAAGATGTAAGTATGATTTATCACAAATTATATAACTCAATGCTGTTGAGTCAATAACATAAAGAGCTGGGAAAAAATATGGAATTTTTATTGATTTCATGTCAGCTATGAAAAGAGAAATTATAGCAAATTGTAACCAGTACATATTCTATTGCCCATTCTGTTGAATACTAGAAAGAACAAAATCTACCTATTAATATTTGTGCATATAAATAAAATATCATGCCATTTATCACCAGAAATCATAATTACCAAGTATTTGTCTTCTTTGATTGGGTTTTAAACAAAGACAATACCTTTTGGGACAATTTTTCTGGGTGAAATGAAAGGTGGTTTCAGCAGTTTTTTGTTTGTTTGAAGAATGCATGTTACGTTTAGACTGTGTGTGGCAATTTTTTAAGCTCCCTTCAAAACTGAGTACCCATCTGCAGCTTTCAGTTCCTTTGACTTAAAACATTGTAACTATTAATATTGACAAATATTTTTAGATGCAAGACCTACAATATTTGCCAATTTCCAAAATGTTCTTCATTGCATTGCTTGCTGCAGCTCTATATGTGTATTCAGAAAAATGACCATCACCACAGATTCCTGATTTTATTAGTCCCCTTTATTATTTTTTTTTGTTTAAAAAGATGTGTGTGTGTATGTGTATATATATAATTAAGTCAATATATGTTGTCATAGTTTTGCCATTTTTTCTGACGCAGATTTAAGCCCCCGTTTAAGTAAACAGTAACACAGCATTAACATTCTTCTGGTCTGCTGACTTAAGACACCCACATAGAGGTAATCTCCAAAGCTTTCAGGCAGCATAATGTACACACTGAGTAAGAGAACAGCCTGACAAAGCAGTTTTGAAGAAACACATCTTTGTATCTCAGAAAGGGAAGTGTGGAGTTCAACAGACAGGGAAAGCAGTCCTCTGTAGTGCCTACATCCATACCAATCCTCAGGCGCTCATGGTACACTAACAGCCTTGAACTTCCAGAGCAGGAAAAGGGGCAGGAGGCCAAAGGCTGGTTTATGTCACTTTAAATGTATCCATTGATGAGCCTAGCTGTTTGAGTGTTTGTGTTGAGTCTAATTCAAATAATAAAACAGTCTTTGTGCCTTTTCAGGAGGTGCACAGATACTTTGTTCTATTGCAGCTGGAGCTGCTGGAGCACTGTTAGGATAATATTTTATGCTAAAATTTATCAACTATTTTTAGTTCCACTATTTTAGTTTGAAGATGATGCACTTAATATTGAACCTGTTTCCTCTTCAGCGCTGTACTGACTGGACACGAACATGTTCCTTACTTTACTGATTTATTTTTTACTGAATAAACTGCTCCCAACTAAATTAGCACTGACTAAACTTCTTTGCCGGTTTAAAATTTTAAATGGAAAAAACACCTAGCAGTAGCTTGGTAATGACCATGGAAAATAAGGCAAACTCCTTTGAAAAGAAAACAGAAAAACAAAGAAACAGAACTGTAAGTCAGTCCCTGTAGCAAAACTGACTTCAGAGCAATGTGTGCTTTCAGAAAGGATGAGTAAAACCATCTGCAAAACCAGAATATTTGACTGTGGATGTACAAAAAGGCTAAAGTAAGTATGTGAATTTGTGTTGCTTCTTTTCATAAAACATAAGCATCTTTCCTCCTGGTTTTCAGTGAACAGTGGCTTTGTACTGTCCCTCAGTAACACTAGATGGCACTTCAGAGTAGTGGTGGGATCGGAGTCATCAAGCAGTCTTTTCTAGTTACTTTGCTTATGATATTAAAGATACATGAAATTAATGATTTCATCTCTGAAGCAATTTCTCAGCTTTCTGCTAATTTGTATGCATGACTGTGAGCTGGATGATACTATCTGTTTCAAAAAATAACAAGCATAAGCAGAAAGAGATTGTAACAGAGTGATTCACTAGCAGATCAAAACCCCAGGTTATGGGCAAAAATGCTGTTGCCAGACATTGTGTTTAGAGGATTTGAGAAGCAGTTTATGGAGGGAATTGAAAAAAATCTATAGAGATGGAAAACAGAACAACACACTGATGTAAGAGATTTAAGAGTTGATCCTTTCCTGGAAATTAAATTATGTTTAATGTCATCATCATTTGATACATCAGCATAGTATTCAATGACTATCCATAACCTGATGCACTTTAGGAGGAACCAGCCAGCTCCCTTCTGGCCTTTAAAGACCAGGGCAGTAAGAAAGAGCTAATTGATTTGTACTTAAGTTTTGAAAAATAATGTTCTTTTGCAACATATGATTTTATATGTTGCTAAAAGTAAATGTGTGTGTACTTTTGGAAATCTTAAATCTGAGGAATGTTATTAATTAAAAAAAAAAAGAAAATAATGTGGAAAGGATACAATGAAAGCAAAAGAATAAGTTTATAGGATTGCCATCAAACTGCAGTTAAAACTTAAGCATCAGTTCTGCAATACATAATTTTAATTTCTAACTATTTTAGCCAATTCAGTTAAAAACCTCTCACAGGATTTTTAATTAACACTTTAATAATGTTCACAACTAGGGAAGAATGATACATTTAGAGAGCAAAAGGTAGCAGAAAATACTGTCTATAATTCCAAAAAGCACTTTAAAGAAGAAAAAGGGAAGTTCAAATATTTACTCAGGCATGTTCCTAAGTAGAGTGATGAATCACAGGCACTATGAATTTAAAATGGCAGAAAATACATTGCTGTCTATAATTTTATTTTTCTCTCTTTAACATAATCTTTTAGCTGAGGATCTGTCAATACAGCTATTTATTCTCACATCTCTTGTTTACACTGTCTTGACTTTTTTGATTTTTAGGATATGTTTTGTTTCAGACTTCCTTTGAGGGTCTATAGTCACATCCAAGAGACAGACACAACCTTGCTTGCTGTATAGGATGAGATACCTTAGGCTACACCTGGAAACCAAGAGTTAGTTTCTTATGTGTTTGAGATTGTGACTGTTTACCACCTTCACACTTTATGGAAGGATCAGAGATGCACTCTTCAGCCTAAAGACTTTCTACTTTAACTCTCTTATTTTTTTCCTCTCAAATGTTTAGAGTTTCTTTGGGTTTGTACTTTTTTCTTTCTTTTTTCTTTTTTTTCTTTTTGCTTTGTTTTGCTTTGTTTTGTTTTGTCTTGTATTTAAGTAGAAGAGCCATCTGTTCTGTGTTTATATGAAAAACAGTTTTGAAAGTATAGGGCTTCCCACTGCTTTGAAGTCTTTGCAGATGCTCTATATGGAGAGGGCTCTGTTGGTTAGACGTTGTAGGTATGGCTGCACAATTTATGGGAAGCCAACAGTGTGTTTATCTTTTGAATTTGTCATGATCTTGCCGAGGTCTCATGTTATATGATTTGTTTATTCACTTTTATTGCAGAGGACTGAGAATCAGGAACATCCTGCAATCTTTGCAGCCCCTGGTTATTAGCACAGAATGTATTTTAAACTAAAGAGGAGAGATTCAGGCTGGATATGAAGAAAAAATTCTTTCCAATGGCAATAGTAAAATACTGGCACAGGTTGCTGGAGCACTGGTGAATTCACCATCCCTGGAGACATTCAAGGCCAGGCTAGATGTGGTTCTGGGTGACCTGATCTCATTCAAAGATGTAATTTGCTCATTGCAGGGGGGATGGACTAGATGACCTTTGAAGGTCCCTTCCAACACAAACTATTTTATGGTTTGATAATTCTATTTTATGAAGAATAACTTGTGCATTAGCACAGAGGGCAGCAAGCTTGCTGTGGGGCATATATGTGGGATATGTATTGCAGAGGAGGATGAGGCTCAGGTATTTTCTTCTGGACTTAAAGTTGCTTCTGGTTTGAAAGAAAAGCCTTAGTATGTAGAGACTTTAAAGCCATAGAGGGAGAAATGGGAAGTTTACAAATATGTTATATAAAGTCTTATGTAATATGAAGTTTTACGTAATAATTGTTATCATTTATTGATATTGGTATTGATATTGAATAAATTTCTTCCTGTAAGTTTTTAGTTGCATCTAATTTGAATATTCAAATCCTGTGGAGTTGTTCAGGCTAAGACAATGCCTTTGCTCTCCTTTGAACTGCCAGTGCTTCACTTTCGGTATCAAATCTCTCTGTAAATGATAGCAAATATCCAACCAAGAACCAAAAGGATAAAATATAACTGCTTTATGGAGGGTTTTCCCTCCAGTGACAGAAGGATATCACATACTGTTAGTTTTGTTTATAAAAAACACTCAGAAAATGTGAAACCCAGAAGAAAAAACAGATGTAAACGGGGAAAATCAGTGACTACTACATGAAGAAGGCAGTTAACAAGAATGCAAATATGGTTTTAGATGTGTAATGGTTTTAGTGATTCACAATTGCTTCTAATTATTTATTGCTTGTAGAAATGACAGCTATAAAGAAAATAAATTAATTTTATAGAAAAAAAAAAACCTATGAGTGTTAGGCATTAATAACTGTCTTGAAGGAAGCAAATTTCACACAATTTATTCCTATTTTAACTATCACCATTACGAAGGGGTTCGGTTTTCAAGACTTAATAATGATTAACGCTGTGACACACTATGTTCTGTTATTCTATCAAGAATAACAGAAAATAAAGACAAACACTTTGGAGTTTGCCTGTATTACATTATTCTTTAATATAAATGACATATAAGTTTTACAAATTAGAGAGATTGACCTAGGAGTATTAAAAGGCTGCAGAAGATTCTTTTAAGGTGACATTTTTATTGAGTATATGTTTAGCTTTGTAGATTGATAGTAGAAATGTGCAGCCTACCTTTGATGTGCTTGCTACCCACTGGCATGGATTGAAGAATCCCAGTTTGCAGAGGGCTTCAAATTGTTCTAAGAAGACACTTCTACAAATGATGTCCCAGTAATGTCCAGCTAGGTCTTGCAGTTATTTCACTTCATATTTTGCTATACTTTACTTTTTTCTTACAACCTAAATTCCACAAATTCGTCATGTGGGAAGCTTGCATATCCTACTTGGCAATTAAAAACATTGTTTAAAAAACAGAAACAGTAAAGGATGCTGAAAAATGTACAATAAAGAACAAGTGAACAGTGAACTGCTATTGGTTTTGGTTTAAATATATACATGGATTGATACCAATGGCTAATACCATACTCTGCAAGGCAGTCTCACTGAAGTCATTATAACTGCTCTTTTGACTATGATAGGAGGGATTTGCCCTAGAGAAATTTAGTCATTGAGCTCCAGATAGAGGTTACAGGTATTGCACTGCAGACTAATCATTGTTTCATTCAGTAGGATTATGTTAGGCTAATCCTGAATAGTATTGCTCTAGAAGAATGGAAAACTTTAGAGAACTATGTGTACAATATGAATTTATTGTATTTTTTTCCAAAATAATAACATTACCAACAACTTTATTTGCTCTGCTAAACAGATACATTCAGAATTGGCTTAGTGTTATAGTGGATATTTTTAAACCTCCAGGGCTTAAAATAAATTTAAAGGAGGTAACTCTCACATTCTCAGGTCTGAAGATGATTTGAGAGTCCTTATTCCCTTTACTATTTTTGTGTGTGTGGCTACAAAAATAACCTCAATCACTATTTTTTTTTTCTTTTTTATATCATAGCTTGACAAATATTTACTCCGAATCTCATATACAGTGGAATCTGAAAACCTGTAGCATTCAGGAAACTGAAAAATACCACAGAAAGCATGCTGTAAAAGAAGGCTGAAATAAATCAGTTTAAAGCACAATCGGCAATTACTTTTGATGGTATGTTTGATCTTGTACGTCTGTAATGATTCATTTATTCTACATCAGTGGATCATCTCCACTTTAAAGTGAACTTTCTGGTATTTGGTATTAATGTTAGCAACAACTTTTTTGAACAGGCCTATAACAACAGGTACTTTAGCTGAAACGCAACCGAACTCCATCTTTAGACATCTATTTGTAATTTCCAATCTGTACGGCAGAGCGTTCATGGATACATCGGAAAGCGGAGGGCTGGATTTCCCAGTACTGCACGGGGTTGCTGAAGAGACTCACACCAGAATAGCTCGCCTTTTTGGTGTTGTAGCCAAGAGGGCAAAAGTCGTTGATTCCAATTGAAGCAATTTTGTTGTTATGAAGATAGACCACCTGAAAAGCATAAAAGTACAGAAGTAAGAAATAGAGCTACTGTGACAAACAAGATGAATGATTTGGCATCAAATACTTGATAGGTACTGTGCAATGTTATATGGAGTAGCAATATATCTTTTTTCCGAACGAATGCTTGATTCTTCTTTTTTTTTTTTGAAGTACTTACAGTATACCCTATTAGAAATTATTTTTACAGAAAGAGCAGAGAATGTACAAGGCAATCTAGCAACATTTCTATCAATTGGTCATACTGTAACCAAACAGGAGTCAAAGATGTGGAATTATTAATGCAGTGCTATGGTTCAGAAGCATGTGCTTCTGAATGAAGAATGTTCTTGGTGCTAACTGATTTATCTCTAGCTCTAATGCTTTCACTCTCATGAGTGCAACTGTACAGGACTCAGAGCCAAAGTAATCACTAATGGTAATTTAAGATAGCTCATGAATATTTCTCTGCTCAGGAGTCACCATTTCTGATTACCATTCCCAAGCTACATGCAAGAGATGATTTATATTTGGGAGACTTCATTCTTTAGGAGTTTTCTTTGCAAAATGTTAGTCCACGTGAAGACAGATGTTAATTGGCTCCAAGAGGCCATATTTCTAGCTACCTGGCCACAGACATCAAAAATACTGCTGATGTGAAATGCACATTGTGTCTCTGTTATCCTGAAGGCACAGCTTCGTGAGATACCAAAGGGAAGGTTCTTGGTAAAAGTTGCAAAATGTCATTGAGTGGAATTAAAAAAAAAAAAAAAAGCAACAAAAAAACAACAGAAGAAATGTTCTTTGAAAGCATTTGTTGAGTTAAAAAAGAAATTGAAGTACACACATCTTTGTTGTGTCCCCTCAGACACAGAGACAACGAATGCATACCTCCAGACCTATACACCTCCATAGCCACGTCCACACAAAAATCAGAATAAGAGTCATCTTTTCATATGCAACTTTTCTATGCCTATTCAACAGTTTATAAAACATTCATCAAGGTACTTTTTCACAAATACTGTATATGCTACTGTTCAAGGCTGAATAACCACACCAATACCCTTTGGAATCTTTCAACTATTGCTCTCACAAGCAGTATTATAAGTACCTGGATATATTTGTGTTCACCCAGCCCACCAGGTACTCTGACAAGTTCATTGTTGTTCAAATGGAGCTCTCTTAGGTGAGGTACATTGTTAAGAGAACCATTTTCAACAGAAGAAATGCTGTTGAAGCTGAGACCCAATCTGAAACAAACAAACAAACAAATAGATTAAATTGCCCGCATAACCATCTTTCTTGGGTTAGTTACTTCTTTATACCACTGTTGTAGACTGGACCAGATAATTTTCAGTATTACACCAGGTACAGAGTCACCACTCAGAACTAGTTTAGATAAATTTGTTTAAATGCTTGACAAATCCTGCTGTAAGCACATACTGTGTAAGTACATTGGCACCAGTCTTTCTCTGAAAGCTGAATAAGAGTTTATTGTATGACTATAGAAACACTGACTGTAACTTCGCTTGTCAAACTACATAAACCAGGGTGACCAGAAGTGTTAAGTTTAAACTTCTGCCACATCTTTATCAGATCCTTATGTAGTTAGAGCCAAGTTACAGGCTGGAAACAGGAGCCCAGTCTTAAGTAACAATCTATTCAGCAGGAGAAAGAAGTGGGATATACATATTTCTCCTAGGTTCCAGTTCAGAGTTTTCATCACAAAATCATTCTTCCTCCTTCATAAATCCACATTCTGGGTTTACTAACACACTTATGTCCAATTTGGAAAATCTATTCCTATGCATGTATTTCTATGTTAATGCTATTTTGGTTTGCAATTACTTAACTGCAGAATTTTTACAAGAAACTCCTAAGTTACAATACTCTGTGTTGCAGTGAGGAATTCAGCAGTAATTCTGCAGATGTTGTCATCATCAGGAGTATAATTTTGAGAAAATTATTTCTATAAAGGCTAAACTTGCTTCATTTAGTTTGTTTTATCTTCATTCTTTAAGTATCTTCCTTAATTTAGAGGGAAAAAAAAAACCTCTGGGATTTATTACTAACTGAATCAATTAAAGAATTTAAAATAGGTAATCAGAATCAGAGAATATCAGGTCCAATCTTTCGACGCAAAGCATGACCAAGACTAAATGTCCAGCCAAATCTTAAAAGTGTCCATTTTTGGGGAATCCACCACTTCCCTGGGGAAATTATTACATTGGCTGGTTGTTCACATTATGAAAACTTATCCACTTATGTCCAGTTGGAATCTTCCAAAGAGTAATTTGTGCCCTTGCCCA
>JASSUY010036778.1:4702-41307 GCA_032466535.1 Forpus xanthops | reverse complement strand
CGCCGCTCCCGCCCCCTGCTGCCGCGGCGGCCCCACGGCCCTCCCTGACGGCGGCTACGCCTGAGGGAAATGGCGGCCGTTGGGCGTCTTGTGCACGGTTTCCGTTCCTGACCCTGTCGGTGTCTTGCTGAAAACCAGCTCTCCTGCAGCAGAATTATAGAATCAGATGGGTTGGAGAAGACCTTTAAGATCATCAAGTCCAACTATTACCACAGGACTGCCAAGACCACCACTGAACCATGTCACTGAGTATCTCATGGGTTTTGAGCAGTTCCAGGGACACTGGTTCCACCCCTTCCGTAGGCAGCCTCTTCCAATGCCTGGTCACCCGCTCGGTTAAGAAATTTTTCCTAATACGCAGTCTAAACCGCCCCTGGTGCAGCTTGAAGCTGTTACCCCTTGTCCTATCACTTGTTACTTGGGAGAAGAAACCAACCTCCACCTCACTACAACCTCCTTTCAGTTGTCCCCTGAGCAGCCTCCTTTTCCCTGGACCGAACCCCAGTTCCTTCAGCTGCGCCCCATCACACCTGTGCTCCAGAACCTTCACCAGCTTTGCTGTCCTTCTCTGAACCCGCTCCAGCACCTCTTAAGGTAAGGGGCCCAGAACAGAACACAGTATTCGAGGTGCACCCTCACCAGTGCCCAGCACAGGTGGATGATCACTGCCCTTGCCCTGCTGGCCACACTATTTCTGATACAGGTCAGGATACTGTTGGCCTTCTTGGCTGCCTGGGCACAAGCTGGCTCATGTTTACTGCTCCTCAGTCAGCACCCCAGGTCCTTTTCCTTTACATAATTCAATGTAACATTGTCAGGCAGGTTCAAGTGGGTGCAAGCCCAGGTCAGCCTGGGAACAGACATCAGCAGAAACCCTTCTACAGGAGGTCTGGCGTTGTCCTTGTGGGGTTTGGTTGTGTTTTTTTTTTTTTTTCCTATTTTGGGAACAAACATACAATTCGATATGATGAAAGATAAAAACTAACACATATTTATTAAATGGTTTTACAAACAATCGATATAATAATTCCATGTTTACAAAATAGTAATCAGGCTAGGTAAAGTGCTGCAGAATACTTTAAATAAAGACATTTTTGTAATTTTCCAGTTTCTGGTTACCTGGACAGGTGTTACTCACAGACTGTTGACACTGCTCGTGTGCTGAGAACAGACAAGGAGACTACAGGGAAATTGTTCAGAAGGCTTAGACAGCCTGGAAAAAGTGCAAAACAAACAAAATCCAAGTAAAACGAGTATTTCTTCAGATCCTATTACTCTGGGTTAGTATCATTTCCCCTCCTCTGCATGGAGTATTTTTTTCCCTGAACAAACTGGAGAACAGTAAGTAGTTGTGTAGTACATACGCACAGAAATCTGTGTGTGCTGAAAATAGGTGCATTTATGCTGGATTTGGCACAATGAAAGCCACCCACTGGCCAAATGGTGATCCCTCTGTCACTCGGATGTACTAACACAAGGGGAAATTTCATGAGTACGACAGACTGAACTGCATCCCACAGACACACACTCCTGACACACACCATAGAGATGCATGAGGAAGACACTGCATGGCAAGGGAGGGGGAGCACTTCAACCCCACTATTGCAGAAATACATGACTTCCTCCATTTACTGCTAGGTGAGAGCACAGCAGGTAACACAAGCAGTACTGATTCCACAGCAAGATCATACTCTGTTATCCCATGCTCATATGTCCACACTTTGATCTACACCTTCTTGCTGCCTGTGCTGCCTTTTGACTGAAAATGGCACACCAGCAGGCTTTCCATGAACATACATGTGTTTCAAAGCTTGCTTGCCTTTCTTATTGCCTGTGAATTCAGTTTTGGAAGATAAGAAGGTGATGATAGTGCTTGGTAGGAAAGATGCTGTGGACCATTGCAACAGGGGTTTGAAGTAACTGCCATTTTGTGGCAGCTGTTAGGATACAGCAAGGTAAAGGTTTCTTGAGGGATTTCCAACTGAAGGCAGTGTGCAAGGGATCTCAGAAAGGAGAGAAATATTTCGTGTTTTTTGCTGTCAAACTGCTGTCATTGGAATGTATTGTGTCCAAGCAAAGTATTTTTTACGTGTGCTTCTTTGGGAGAAAAGAGGTGATTTCCTGCAGAATATTAAACACTTTTCCACTATCTGAGGAAGAATACTAAATGTTACAGTATTAGCTCCTTCCCATTACACAGTATGTAGAAGCTTGAATGGATTTGACTACCATGATAAAATAAAAATAAAATTCGAAAGATACTCAAATCTATTTCAAAAGCATGCCCCTAAACTTCAATGGTTGCTTGTTCAAGTTTTGCTTTGTTTTTCTTTCTGGGAAAAAAAAGAAGACTCGTACCAGAGAAAAATCAAACTGTCTTCTATCTTGAGACCAGAAAATGGATCATTTACAAAAAGTCCAAGAAACTCCTCCAACTGCTTTTCCTTCTTGATCTATTACCCTAAGAAGAGTGCCCCTGCATTACGTATTTTTATGACCACAAGTATTCTTCATAAACAACAATAAAGTGCATGCTGTTATAATGCCATCACTGACAGTCAGCTAGTCCATCCCATCAATCTGTTCCAGAAAAGCCTGTGAAGGTCTGCTCCCTTCCTCCCACCTCTCCCTGTGCTGTAGCCTGTTTCCCTCTTGGCACCAGTATTCCTGCATGAGGAAGTATACACAGTTGTTTGGGTGTCCTATAAAGTTTCACCAGCAACTTGGAAGTTGGACTCTTCTAACTGTATAGATTGTCCTAATCATGCAGCAAGAAATAAGCATTTTAACTCATCTGAGAAATTTGAATGGCCTTTAAACTTACTGATTTCCCAGGAAAAGCATATTTTTGTTTCTGTTTTTCAAATGGGAAGGACAGTCTGGGGGAAACTAAAAAAGCAACTTAGCAACCAATGCTGTGGAAGAGACATGGCCATGTTTTTTTTTAATTATTTCCAGAAACTTGCTTTTAATGTCAAAATGATGTAATTTCAAAAGCTGCATCTTGGATCTGCACCCAGCATCCACTTAGTTCATAATGGATTTGATAATGAAGCACAGGCTTACTTTTTTGACTGGCAAAGGACAGCAAACATGGTCAATATGCATTACTGACACAAGTGCACAAGCAACAATAAAGCTAATGTCAAAAATTCTCAACATTTTCCGTTTTGCTGCACTCTTTGCCCATCTGCCTGTTTTTCACCTCAAAATAAAATAAAATGGAGTTAACTTTAAACAGAGGTTTACCTACACATACATGTTAGTGGAAATCTGTTGCTGTACTTTCTGAGGGTCCTAAATGATGGTATTCACCTCTTCAAATGCCAGCAAATGGAAAATCACTTTCAGTAGTAGTAGCAGCTGACATGGTCCCTCAACTTTGCTAATGGCTTACATCACATTAAAAACAATAGCTTTACATCTTCCTATTTCTTTGATTACAGGTGAACAAAAAAAAGCCCTACAAAAAGTTAAGTTACCTGCTTAAGTTCCTAGGCCATTCACTCAGCATACATGGAGTTTAAACTGGCAAATAATTTGAACAAGTTCTTTTTTGTTTAAATTACATGCCAAGAAGAAGATTCTGAGTGTCTTTGATATCAAATGACCTCACCAAATGCTTTCTTAATAACTTCTTAAAATACAATTTTAAAACATTCACCTTGCAACACAACTTTTGTTGCAAGTAATGACAGCTATCCTGGGGAAAAAACCGAACCCCACAGAATCTGGAATTAAGGAAGTGGCACCTAAAAATACCTTGCTTTTTTTTTAATCTCCAACTTATATTCCAAACAATTCCTCCCCTCACCTGCTCCCAACCAGAAATGTGGTTTGGTTTACATGATGCCAACTTTTAATAAAAAAATTTGTCTGACTTCAAATGGGCAATACTGCCAAGGACCAGACTCTATCAAGGAATGCAGCAGGTAGTCAGTTGAATAGCATACCACTTTATAACTCTACAAGCCTAAAACAGAAAAAAAAACCTTGGAAATGCATCACCATGTCCAAAATAATTTAAAGGTTTTAAGAATTAAATAAATTTCTTTGATAGTGTTGCACACATATTTAAACTAGAGTTGTGCTGGTTAATGTGTTTCATCTATATTAGATGTACCATACATAATGCTAACTGCAGGGGTTCATACTTTTCAGGATGATTGAAAGAGGTGAGATTTAGTTCAATCTCATGGCATTTCTCTGATAAAGTACCCTCACTGTGAATCATTGATTGTATTACATGGCTGGCAATCAAGGGCAAATAAACCGCCCATGTGGAAAATTTGGCTCAGGACCCCAAAATACATGACTGGCAAAAAGATAAAAAAATCCTGTCCCCCCCAATTCTTTTGAACAACTGACCTTCAATACTTATCTGCAACCGAACAGTGGATAGATAATTCATTTCCATGCTATTACATCGAAGTATAACTACCAGAAACATTAAACTATCAGTATCAGCTGAAATTTATCCAGTTAATTCACTCTGCATAAGAGAAATTATTATTACAACACATCTAAAGGGATAGTTAAAGCTTACAGCTCAGAATTTCCTTTTTTTTTTTTTTGCATTTGATTTTTTTGTGTGTGTTTTAATTTCTTCTATGTTACCAGCTGTGATTTCCAGGTTAATGATTTCCAAGCAGATTTGAAAGGAAGCCTGAAGACTTCTTCTTTTCCTGTGATTCTGCTTCTTGGCCTTGTGAAAGTCCCAACTCTTTCTCAATCTGCTCAAGCTCAGACTGGTCAAGTAGTTCAAAATCATCAGCTTCCTCTGTGTCTGTTTCCTCGCTCAAACTGGGCGCTGCATGTGAGGAACCTTGCTGCGCAGACTGCAACTGGTCTTTGATGGCAGCAGACACTGCAGCTGCGATGACATCCCCAGCAATTCCACTCATTAAATTGAAGGTTTGGTCACTGGTCAAAGGCAAGGAGAGGCCCGTAGTCGACGGTCTCTCTTTACTCTGTCTGGAAGCATGATCTACCTTGAAGTATGTATGTTCCTTTGTTTGTTTCTGCTGGATGGGCATACCGATGCTGGAGTCATCGTCGTCATTTGTTCCGGCACCATTCTCTAAAGAAGGAAATTCTGAAAGATCTCTAGCAAATGCTTCTTCATGATCGCTAGGTCGGTCAAAGTCTATTTCAGGATTAACAGAAGGAAACAGTGTTACCAAACACAAAAGGCCTCCCAAAAAAGCAGCCAAATGTAAAAATTCTGAAAGTGTTCCTTTGAATACATTTACTAATCCACAGTCTAGCAGTCCTCAATGGGTGCTAAATCTAAAATAAAATGGTTCTGAGGTCTTAAATCTTATATCATAAATCACATGGTATCAACCTAACACAGGAAATTATGTGAGCAAAATATCTTTCTTAAATGGTATCTAGCTGTACATGAAACCCATATAAATCTTTACCAGAGCTAGTTCTACATAGATCAACCACATAAAGTCCTAAGTTTTATAAGGTGACAACAGGTCTCTCAACTCTTTTTCTTCACAATGTATTAAATTAGAAATATTACAAGCTTTTAATATACCTGTAGAATTTAAAAAAAAAAAAAAACCACAACACAACAGCACAGTTTATATGTGTAAATAAAGACATAAAACCAATGTAAAGACTCAATTTATAACTTTTTCTTTCTTGGCCAATGCTTGTACTAAATAGGAAATAGGAAATGGAAACTCTACATGTGACCAGGATTGTTTCACATTTTCAAGAGAGTAAAAAGCAGAATGTAAACAAAAAAATTATATTTAAATAGCTGCATTAATGGCATGATATTTGTTATTAGAAATGTGTAAAACATATGGTACCATACATGACCTGTGGAACAGCCCTAAATGAGCATAAGGGAATAATATTCTGATCTAGTATTTGAGGAGGTAAAAAATTATCACTTTGAACTTACTTTCTATGAAAACAAGCAATAGGAGCGTTCATGAGGGCTAAGGAACTGAATCCTAAAAATGTCTCATGTAATTTTCTCCATTTTCTTTAGGAAAAACAGGCTGGGAAGGTGAGGAGGAAGGGTTGTTCTGTATGCAGAGAGGTGGCTCAAATGCACAGAGCTTTGGCAGTAGATGAGCCAGTCCTTAGATACATCCCATCTAGTCTTGCACTTGTATGTCCCATTTGCTGAAATGCTCCGTGGGTGAGAAAAGAGGACGTTGGTATTTTTTTTCTCTTAGTAATGGCTTTAATGCAGTTTCTTACATTATCCTTGCAGCCAAATTGGTGAGCAGAGTGGGTAAGTGAACAGTAAAGGAGAGTGCCAAGGTCCAATAGCTGTGATCAGTGATACAGGGTCCAACTGGAGGCCAGTTATTAGTGGTGTCTTTCAAAGCTACTGAAACCACCACTGTTCAATGTGTGTTAATGACTGGGATGACTCTCAGCAAGTTTACAGGCAGAAAGGAACTGCTGTAGGGAAAGTGTCTGATATTCTGGGAGGGCAGTGTGCTGTGAAGTCCTGCATCTGGGGTGGAATAACCGATGCAGCAGTACAGGTTGGGGCAATGAGACAGAAAGCAACTCTGAAGATTGTGGACAGCAATTCAGTGGCATGCCCTTACAGCATGCCACTTCCTTACAGGAAGGCCAACCACAGACTGAGCTCTACGAAAAAAATGAAGTCAAAAAGTCAATGGAAGCAGTATTTCCCCTCTGTTCAGCACCTGAGAGCACACATTTGGAGTACCTCATCCAGTTCTGACCTCTCTAGTACAAGACAACGAAAGACTATAGTGAGTCGCCCGGAGGGCCAGCACAATTACTAGGGTGCTGGAGAACAGGAAGTATGAGGAGATACTGAGAAAACAAGCTTTGTTTGGCCTTAAGAAAAGGTGGAAAGGGAAATACCTGTCTTTAACTACTGAATCAGAAGATAAAGAGAAGATGGAGCCTGATTCTTAAAGGTGCACAGTGGAAGGAGGGGAGTAAATTGACACAAGCTAGAACATTGGAAATTTTTGACCATAAAAAAACTTTTTCATCATGAGGGTGAGCAAATACTGTAAAAGGCTCTCCAGGTGGGTTGCTCAATCTTTACCACTGGGAGGGCTGAAGTTTCAAAGTGGTCACAGACCTGAACAACTTCATGAAGTTGGGCCTGCTTTGAGTAAGAGGTTGAATCAGATGAACAACAGGTCATTCCAACTTCTGATTCTGTGATCACATAAAGCTATTTACAACTTGAAATATTAAAAAAAGAAAGTATAAATTTGGTCTCTATAATGTCATTAAGTAATATCACCTTACTTTTCATTTACAGTGAACTTTTCCTGGAAGAAAAGAAATGCAAGACAAGCAGAGTAACAAATCCAGATACACAGACAAGATTACATCAAACTACGGATGTCCTTAATTCAGGCAAAGTGCACACTGAAAGCTTGGTTAGTAAAAAGAGCTTAAAGATCTGGTCAAGATCAAGACAAATGCTTGAGGATCTTTTCCTAGTCTTCACATCTAATTTAGGCTTATTGCTGTCTGTCTTCATTAGATTTCTAATAACAAAACTTAATAATACTTTCTCTAAATGGCTGTTGAGCAGTTCAAAGTATTACTTTTTCTTCCACAGCTTTTATTTGCATAGCTCACCCATAAAAGCTTTGGTACTAAATTAAAGGGTTTACTTGCTTAAAAGCTTTGGTGGGAGAACTGACTCTGGCACTTACTGAATGTGTCTGGTTTACCCACCACTACTTACTTATTTAGAAATATTTCTTATACATCACTTATACATCAACTTACTGATGTATTTTATTGTTTTTAAGATGAGGCCAGTTCCTACACAAGGTATATCCAAAATTATATAAAACACTGGAATTAATGTTAAATTCATTGTACAGGAAAACAAACAACAGCCACCCCAAAAACTTGTCCTCAAGTTCTCTATAATCATTTTCAGGTAACTTACATGACTGCAACACAGCGATGAAATAGATGAAGCCATTACATACCATCAGATGTGTCTGTCTGTGGAGAATACCCTTCAGATAAGTTAAAGGTCCCATTATCAGTCCAAGATACTTCCGATACATCTGTGTCAGACACTGACAGCTCTTTGGCAACAACTGCAGGATTAACCTACACATAAAAAAGGCCCATACATGGTATTCTTATACTAGAAAAAAAATAAATCATACTACAGGAAGCCAGTGCTTAGACACTGAAAAAGAAGTCTCTTGCATGTCACAGCAATATATATCATCTCCTATTTAAGCTTTACTTGCAGAAATATGAAAATGAGAGTAGGATACAATACTTAGAAGTGAAGCTGTCCTTTCTGTAATAACTGGTAGCTGTATTATACTAAAGCACTGAAAATTCCAGTTATTCATTCTGAAATTCCTACTGTAAAAATAGCAGAATGAGCCTGCAAATACAAAATACACATATAAATGTAAAGAGATACATGAACTTGGATCAAAACCCAAACCCATTATCTATAACCATCAAAAATTAGCTAAATAAAAAAATCCTTTACGAATTTATCAAAAAAAAATTTAATTATGTCAGCTACAAATTTTTAGCCCATGGGATTGAATTTTTTTTTTTTCATAATACAATTTTTTTTACAATACGTTCAAAGGGATCACTGTCAAAGTCAGGATCTAATCACTATTGATCCAATACTGCCTATGAATTCCTATAAACCTGAACTTTTTTATACCAACCAGTGTTCTGACTATAATGGAAATTCCTTTGCCATACAGTTATTTAGAATATTAAGACAGAAATGAGATATTATATTAGTGTGTTCTCATACATATTTAGAAAGATACTTATAGGTAATGTACTGATTTGCACTATCACTGAATATGATCAGACAAGTTATACAAAAGTATATAACAAATTATGCAGATTTTCTATGAATGTTTCCCTTTATATTTTGATAAAAATTAACTGCAATTTCACTGTTGCAAATAAAAATAGCCAACTTTCCTATTAGATTTTAGTTTAATCATTCTACAGTCAATACAAAGTAAACAAGAGTCTTAGTTTAAGCAGGCCAAAGAAACCATTACCTTGAAGGCCAGAAGTCACAAATGCTGTAAGTTAATTAGTGTAAGCCTAAAGATGGAGACTATGAATCACTTTTAAAGCATACTGCTTAGTTCAGGAACACAGCCTCCTGGGCATGTTAAAGTCTTCCACAGAAGAACAGAGACAGTAGTCTAGATACTCTCCGTTATCTATATATATTTTCAAAAGCAAGATAGGGCTGACTGAAAAAAAGTCACCTTAGGACACAGAGCTGATATGTCTAATTCACTGTCATCTTCTGTGGGTTTTGTTTTTGCTGTTTCTGAAAGAAAAGAAAAATATTTTTATCCTATTCATACCAATGGACTTCCAGGTTCAGTGTGTATTCTCTGTCACTCAGCTTGAGCAGTACTGTAAACTTTCACCTGTTGACACAGTGCATCATTCATGTAATATGCTACTAAGGTGAGGGAAATGAGGCTGACTAGGAGGCCAGATATTTAGCAAAATGTATTGTGCAGCAGCCAAAGCAGTAGACAGAATATTGCTCTGAAATACATTCTAACAGATTTATTTACCTGTGTTGTACTTACATCAGAAGTCTCTGTTGTTGCGTGTTAACGCAATTTTCTACAAAATTGCATGTAACTGTAATTCACAAACCCCTTCTTCTTTGCACCCATCTACCCTGCATTCACATTCCTGTACAGATATGCATACAAAACATCCTCTGAAGTCTGGTAGAATGTTGTCCCTTACAGGTGAAAGGACACTGCATCTGAGAATAGCCTCATGAGTATTTTAAAACAATATAAGCTGAAAAACACAGTCATATTATTCTTGGCTGCCTATTTTTGCAACATTCTGTTTCTTCTCTTCTTCCATTACAAGGATTTGTGAATCCATACGGTGAACCCAAGTGGGAAAGCAGAGTCAGGAACTTGTCTGAGTTAAGTTAAACTGGAAGGTGAGAGGCAAAAAAGAACAAATCTAACCTCAACCATTTTCCCAGTGCTGACTTATGAAACTCATGAAACAATACTGTGATCTTTTTCTCTGCTAGTTTCACTTAAAAGTAGAACAAAGTGAATAATATATGAAAGAAAATTTTCAGTGCGTTAGCCCTTATTTCCGTAACTACTGCATTACATTTAAGAGAAGGGGAAAAAGTAGATGGCCCCTCTCACTGCGTCTAGGAACAGCACACTGTGATACGTGGTTACAAGAAATCCATGTTTTAAAGCAGAGATGGAATCTACTGATGCAATACTAACTAAAAAGGGTAGGCTACCTGCAAGTAATGGGACTACCCTACAAGGGTTTGATTACCGAAATTGTAGAATACACAAAAAGCAAAACTAAAGGTAACATTGTTCATGTAAGTATTTTTCTTGAAACAGCTTTAACAACTAAACTCTCAAAGTTCCCAATGTTACAAAGATTTCAGGGAAGATAGCTGGGAGTTTGTTTTAAACTGTTTTTTTCCCTTGCTAACTAAAAATTTGGATTGTTCTGTAGCTACTATCTTACAGCAATTCTTAAATGGCTTTTGAGTATTTGGGGAAGAAAAATTCTTGTTGCTGTTGGGAGTGAAAACAGGGTGGATTTAGATACCGGAGCAGAGTTCGTTCTCTGAGAAAGAATTCTGCTATGTACTTATTTTGTGTTCTTGAATGAATCTCTCTCCTGGGTACATTTACCTTAGCTAAACACAGACAAGCATTGCCATACTTACAGCAAGTATTTTTCTCTAAAAACCTAAAAGCAGTACATTTAATCAAGTAGGCTGAATAAAATTTTCTCTGCATACAGAAATACATTAGTTGAAACTATACTTAATTACTCACCAGATCTCTCCTTTTTCTTCTGGTTGATATATTCCACTATTCCAAAATCTAGTTTCATCAGAACAGTCTTAATTTTGTTGTACACTTTCTGTCCAAATTCATTGCACTTAAGGAAGGGACATAAAAAGGCACACAATACTGTGATAAAAATGAAGACAGAGAGAAAAACTGTATTGAAATATTGCTTTATGCAAAGTTACTCAATAAAGCTTAACAATGCATTTATATATGTTAACTGCTAATTTTACATAATATTACTAGCTTTACATAAAAATGAACTGTTAAATACTGTTCTGTTTTCAGCTGGGATAGTTATTTTTCTTCTTTAGTAGCTGTTGCAGTGCTGTGTTTTGGCTTCAGCCTGAGAACAATGCTGACAACACACCGATGTTTTAGTTGTTGCTCAGTAGCGCTTACCCTGATCAAGGACTTTTCAGTCTTTCATGCTCTGCCAGTGACTCTATCCCAGCTAAAACCAGGACAAAGGACCATGTGAGACAAACTTATTGTCCAGTCCAATTTCTAGGAGTCATTGCTACTCACTGCAGAAGATACCACTGTAGTCATCAATGGACACATTTTTTACGTCTTTTAATGACCAATTTATGATTACTGTAACATTTATCTTTATCTCGAGTTAGTCTGATTTTGATATCTCTACCTGAGAAACATGACTATATAATATGCCAGAATCAAGATGCTGAAAAAACTTGCAAGCTATGTTCCATATGACAAAAAACACTTATCAGAACCTACATACGTACATATGTGCATCACAGAACCATAGAAGAGTTTGGGTTGGAACAAACCTTGAAGACCATCCAGTTCCAACCCCCTGCCATGGGCAGGGACACCTTCCACTAGACCAGGTTGCTCAAACGTGGCTGTCGTGGTTTAAGGCCCTCACGCCACACAGTTTTGTTGTCTCACTCACTCCCCTCTCTTTCTTCCCCAGTCTGAGGGGATGGGGAGGAGAATCAAAAGAATGCAACTCCCACAGGTTGAGATAAAAACAGTTTAGTAACTAAAGTATAACATAAATCACCACTGCTACCACCAATAATAGTACAAGAGAAATACAAGGAAAAAGAATACAACAGATCTTCACCTGACACCTAGCCACAACACACAGTGCCCCCCCATTACCTGATACCAAGCTCGAACATGCTGTGCCCACACCCCCCTTCTGGGTCTCTGCTCTCCACCTCTACATCCTGGGCATGATGTGCTGTGGTATGGAATACCTCTTTGGTCAGTTTGGGTCAAGTGTCTTGTCTCTGCTTCCTCCCAGCTTCCCCTCCTCCCTGGCAGAGCATGAAACTCAGAAAGTCCTTGGCCAGCCTAAACATTCTAAGCCATAACTATAAGCACTGGTATTATCAGCACTGTTCCCAAGTTGAAAATCAAAAAACACAGTGCTGCACCAGCTACTACTTAAAGGAGAAAAACGACTGCTGCTGCTGAACCCATGACAGTGGCCTTGAAATGTTGCCAGGGATAGGGCAGCTACCACCTTTCTGGGCAACCTGTTCCAGTGTTTCACTACCTTCATAAAAAACATCTTCCTTCTATCTAGTCTGAATCTCCCCTCTTTTAGTTTAAAGCCATTCCCCCTTGTCCTGTCGCAACAGGCTCAGCTAAAAGTCTGTCCTTATCATTCTTACAAGCCCCCTTTAAATTTTGAAAGGCTGCACTATGGTCTCCCTGGAGATTTCTCTTCTCCAGACTGAACAACCCCAACTCTTTCAGCCTTTCCTCATAGAATAGGAACTCCAGCTCTCTGATCATCTCCATGGCCCTCTGGCTTGCTCCAACAGGTTTATGTCCTTCTCATATTAGGAGTCCCAGAGGTGAATGCAGTACTCAAGTGGGATTTCAAAAGAGTGGAAGGGGAGAATCACATCCCTCAACCTGCTGGTCACACTCCTTTTGATGCAGTCCAGGATACAACAGGTTTTCTGGGCTGCAAGCGCCCACTGCCAGTTCATGTCCAGCTTTTTATTCACCAGTATCCCTAAGTCCTTCTCTGCAGGGCTGCTCTCAAACCCTTCATCCTATTCATACTAGAAGTTGCCTCAACCCAGAAGCAGGACCTTACACTTGGCCTTACTGAACCTCATGAGGTTCACATGGGCCCACTTTTTGAGCTTGTCCAGGTCCCTCTGGATGGCACCCCGTCCCTCACGTGTGTCAACTGCACCATTCAGCTTGGTGTCATCTGCAAACTTGCACGTGTGTAAATACAAATAAATAAATACTCCCTATGCAGAGACCAAATAATGAACAAACCACATACATACATGATGATTGAAAAAGAAATTCTACTTACGCAGGACATAGGAGAGGACAACTCCAGGAATGCAACTTCCCAAGACAGTGAAAAATGTACATATACTGCAGACCAGTAGGCAAAACTGGCAAAACCATTAAAATTAGTTATTAACACTTCTACTGCTTAAATCGTTAGATAACTTTGCAAAAGAAAAATATAGCATGCTAAATGAGATCTTGAATGTAGTGCAAAATTGAAGGTTTTATTGGGTTTGTTTTGCTTTTTTATATTAGGAAATCTTTAACACTTCTGGTGTAAATAAGCACCAAACAGTTAATTTTGGCTAATTAGGATCTACCCTCTCTTCTGTTACAAAAAGTATGCTAATTTTCTTCATTTACTATTAAGATTAAACAAGCTCATGGTTTTTACCCAAATTATTAGAAATTACTCAACTTTCATTATACAAAAAAAAAAAAAAAAAACCCACCAAAAAACTAAACAGTTGGTATTCAGGAAAAATCCCAAATCACTAATTCAATTATTGCAATGCATGCATGCTGGATGCTTACAAAAGCAAAAAAAATCTTTCTTGTAAATACAGACCTCTCCCCTGTTGTGTTTTCTCTTATATGTTGGCAAGAACTCTTTTGATGCTTGTTGGCTACTCCAGCATCTCTTCTAACGTCAGGACTGAGCTGAATTTTCTATATAAAACCTGGGATTTGGCCTCTGCTGTGACTAAGACATACAGTGCATCTTCCACAACTGCACAATGCTGACTACAGAATTGATATGTTGAAAGTTTGTGGAAATAATCGATTTGCTTTTGAAGCTGAATTGCAATAAAACGGGTAATTCTCCAGCTCAGTCTTTCCAGTAAAAACAAGACAAAACAAACAAAAATCAAACCCGCCAACTATATATGTATAGAACAAAAATTATCACAATTAATTATGGGGAATTCTCCTCTATCATGTAATACTTGTGGAGGTATTCCTGAAGATTAGTTATTTGGGGAAATGCATATCTAGGAACTGTATATTTTTTGTTTTGGTTTTGGGTTTTTTTACAAGTTATTATTAAATTGTGATGTTTTAAAGTTCCTTTCCATGGAATGACTGGTGAGGTTCCAACAGCTGTAAAGGGTGAGACTGTATTGCTACAAACTTTACTGTGAGCACTTTCACTCACTGATGACCTACCTGTGATCTCCATAGCAAAAATTAGCAGAAACTCATAACTGAATGTATCGTATTGTGGCTGGGCTTTGTTTTGCTTTTAATTTTTCCCACATTTTTATTAAATAATATTGAACATTTAGTATTACTTGGGAGTGCTTACCTTGCCAGGGTTTTGTTCCTTGAAGTGGGACATTTCTTGAAGAAATACAAATAAATTCATCAGTGCTTCTGAAATACACTGATTTATCCTCGGTCTGTAGTCTTGCCTGGAACTGATGACTTTCCAGCTGAGTAAAACAAAGAAAAATACCCAACAGCTTTGGTTACAGCTCATTTGAAAGTCGAAACTGGTTGAAAACAACATATTCTAAAGCTATAGCCTTCAGCAATCCAAAAGCTACTGCTATGTTACAGAAACCTGTGCTTGTTTCCACATATATTATATTGGGCTAATTTGATCTTTTTGAATATTAAGAAAGTATCTGTTCAGTAGTAGCAATGCTCAGTCCATAAAAGCAGTTATGGAAGAAATTACTACTTATTCATTCTGGACATATGAAAATATTGAGTTCAAAGCACAGCTGTCATCTAAATTAAGAAACCAAAGCCTGAACTTGCTTCTTAATATTATTTTTCCTTAAAAATATATATTTGCATGCTTTTCCAATTTTTGTCCTGTTCTGCAAACTACGATGATCCGTAAGAAGTTGTTACTTACTTCAAAAATAATTAACTGCTTTTGAAGTCTTGATATTTATGTTCATTTCCTTATTGAACTTTTATTTCTCTATTACACTGAAAGGACTGTTTCTAAAGCCTAGCTTATGATTGGTCAGTCCTTTTAATAAAATTTTAAAACCCTTGTACTGAAGAATGTGCTGAAAAACATGAAAAAACACGTATCTAATTTGGGTCTGATCAGCTTAGACAATAACCAGTTTAAATTATTACATCATGCATCTTTTTAGAGTAGACAAAACATCTACAACAACTATGTTTTATGGAACAACAAATGAAAGGGAAAATATACACAGGCCAGTCAATGCCAAATCAAACTGGTACAAAGTATGGATGCACCACCATGCAATTACTGAGGAACTGAAGTAAGTTCTGCACTAGTTTTACTATCTTCCACATAATTCCCTGCTCAGTACACACAGCTTTGACCCCAGTGAATGCAAGTAAGCCATAAACAATCCCACAGTCATTATTTTGGATACACAATCCATTAAATGTCCAATGCATCATAGCATTGATAGCAAACATTTTGTCACATGCAGATCAAATTACAGGATAAATCAAAAATGACATTATGAAAAGAATTAATGTACAAGGGTCAGTGTGCAGCAATGAGGACGTACACATAGATCAAACTGCAAACTCCTATTTCCAAATAATGACTCTGCTCTTTAGCTACTAAAATACACAAGGCCCTGACAGCACTTGTTCTTGTTATTAAGAAGACAAATGCCCTTGAGACAGTTCCCTGGGTCAACTTCAATGTTAGCAAGCATCAGTAAGTGACTGATGAGACTTCTGCTGTTCAAACTTTACTCTGAATGAACTCAGTGTTCAAAAGCAATATCAAAACATTTGGTTTAATATCAGGAATAACAAGATATAACTTATTTTTTTTTTTGAGTGACTCAGGCAACTTAGTGTAAGACTAAAAAAAAAAAAGAATCTATCCTCACTTGTTAAAATACCTGTAGTAACTAAAAGCTTCTATGATAGTATCTGTTCTACAACAGATTGCTTAGTCATTTTTATCTGCACACAATGTAAAAATCAAAAGCCATCATGAGCATTTGGACTTTTTTCAGTTGAAAGCTGGTTAGAACATTGCTTTTGTCTACCTTCTTTACTAAGGACACATGCACAACCTAGCTTTGCTGTGCTGTATTGTAATTTATTAGCTGCGTTTTAAAGTTCATCTTTACTAGTAAAGTGCGATGATGTTTTAGGACACAAACTTGTAATGTCTCTCATTTTTTGACATAAGGAAAGCCATGCATATTTTAAAGTTTTTTAACGCATATTTGTATTTTTGTAAGCCAATGCCGATATCGATACACATGTAACAGCTGTGATAGCCACACACAGGTTATAAACTCTCCTGGCTCACAAAGGTGTTACTCTGGAGTTTTGTTCCTAGAAGTAACTGACATAATGGTGCATACTTAACATTAGAATACTGCTTTTAATTTGCTTAACACCTAACATTATTTAAAGTAGATGTTGATCTCTATACAGCAAATTAAACCCAACCAAAATAAGCTTATTTTTCCTCGTATTTTGCAGATGCCTTAGACTTACTTCATAAACCTTCAGGAAGCCCCGAACTAAAAGTCTGTTTTACTTTGTTTTGGTTTTTTGTTTGTTTGTTTTCTTTTAAAGTGTTTCAAAGAATTTTGCTCCTTCATGTTATTTTTACTTTTTCAGTCTATAAAGCAAAAGTGTACAGTACAGTAATGTTTTTAAATGGGCATGAGCTGACACTCCACTTGCACTAAGAACTGCAACACAGATCTTTCTAACAAGACCAACTGGTTTATTTACACAAACCAAGGAGATAATGGTTGAAGGAAAACCAGATTTGAAATCTGGAAATTATTTATTTGAAAGTTGCATCTATAATTGCACTGGACTACAAGAAGATATATTGATTTTCCCTAAAAGGATAAGCTTCTGACTTGCTTCTCTTTGGAGGGCTGGGGCTATGTGCAGATTCTGCACTGAAAGGGAAGTGATCTGTTATATGGTTAACATGCAAGATATACTAACATAGCAGCAAAGGGGTGGTTATCAAAAGGTTCAAGTGGCCTAAATTAGGCAGAAGCTTTGATCAATAAATCATAAGGCAAGTAAAATAATGTACCCCACACTGTTTATTATAACATCAAAAAAAATAAAAAGTTTGGGATTATATTATTACTGCAGGATTGTGGTAACAGATTGCCAACAAAACTAGGCAAACAGTAAGTAACTATATACAGAAGCATCTCTTTCACTCACTTTATTTCTCAGTTAAAACAAAACAAAACAAACAAAAAAAAACAAACACAAAACTAAACAAACTATAAAGTTTGAATTATATAAACCCCAAAATATATCACTTCTGTTATATAGACTATGATAAAGGAGAAAGCAAACTGACATCCAATTCAGCAAGGTCTAAAGCCACTTTTTCTCCCAGTTATAAATCTTTGTTCTCATTTCTCCTAAACACACCAGGTAAGCGGATTTTGGGTTTCTGTTGGATTGTACACTTTGGTCAACTGCTGACCACATTTAATCTTGTGAATTTTTAGATACTTATATTTAAGCCAGAAATAAGTGGTCTCCCACATACACAATACCTGTTTTTATTCTACACTGAAACTGTTAAATGCCTTCATTTTTGTTGCACTGCAGACATTAACTACTTGGAAGCAGCTTTCCTAACGTAATGGAGGTCAACCACCTTCTTTTATTTTCAGATACACAGTCTTCATTTTTGTAAAAAGTCAGGAACAATTTTGGTCAAAAATATCTACTTAAACACACAAATACACATGGAGAAACTTCATCTTTCTCTGTGTATATTTAACTACAGTACAGCAACTTCACCACAAGGTGGTGACACAGCAACACTGGCATTAGAGCAAGGTTTGGGAGCCATTTCATACAGAACATAAATAGCACGCGGGAGGGATTCATATTCAAACTATCGTATACATAGTGGATGCAGAACGTGACTTACAGAAAAGCTAGTATTTCTGCTATAGTGTAAAACATCAAATTGTTGCTGTATTCCTGACTTTATTATAGTATAGTATTTGCAGTACTGCAGTAGAGTGATTTCCTCTTACATTATAAAATATTCAGGGTGAGGGTTCCCCTTTCCCCTCATTAATAAGAAACTATACACAATTTGAAATAGTGTATCTGAAATTCATAGGATGAGAGTCCCATCTCTTAGACTAGGTGACATTTGAAAGCCAGAGAAAATACAACACATTTTCCAGCCATGCATGGCACTAATACACAGTTATTTGCTTCTGATAGTGAATATAAAATAAAAGCATTAAAAAATTACTGGAGAACACTGCAGGCACACAGCAGGAGGAGTCAGTAATGTTACACAGAACTTTGTGTCTGCCTCCTATCCACAACAGAAATTTCAGTTTCTATTCTGTCCTGTGTTCAGCAGTAGCAGTCATTTCTCTCCTTCTTAGTAACTGGTACAGTGCTGTGGTTTTGACTTTCAACCTGGGTACAGTTCTGATAACACCGATGTTTTTAGTTGCTGTTCAGTAATGTTTACTCTGACCAAGGACTTTCTGAGTCTCATGGTCTGCCAGGGAGGAGGGAAAGCTGGGAGGAAGCAGAGACAGGTCACTTGACCCAAACTGACCAAAGAGGTATTCCATGCCACAGCACGTCATGCTCACTATATAAACTGGGGGCAGTTACCTGGAAGGATTAGATCACTGCTTGGGTCAAGCTGGGTATTGGCTGGCAGGTGGTTAGTGGTTGTGTTCTCTTCTCTTGTTATTTCCCTTATCCGTTATTAGTGGTAGCAGTAGTGGTTTGTTTTATACCTTAGTTACTGGACTGTTCTTATCTCAATCCATGGGAGTTACATTCTTTCAATTCTCCCCATCCCTCTCGGAGCGGTGGGGAGGAAAGGGGGGAGTGAGAGAGTGGCTGTGTGGTTCTGAGTTACAGCTGGGCTTAAACCATGACACATCCCCTCTGATAATTAGCAGCTTAAGAAAAGCAGTACACAAGGGTTTTGTCTTAAGAAAAATTAAATCTTAATGGATATTTAAATAAACACTGCTGCTAGTTTTTGAAAACCATTTGCAGCATCCTGCCCATGGCAGGGGGGTTGGAACTAGATGATCTTAAGGTCCTTTCCAACACTAACTATTCTATGATTAATATGTATTTCAAGAGTTGCCTGTTTATGGTAGTGTTGAAAACTACTATTATGACAGTCTTCTGAATTACAAAATCCTTTTACTTACTCTTACCATTTACTTAAAATTGTTAACAATCAAAGTGGTACTTCACGGAAACACAAACAGAAAACAGGCAAGCCCAATGCCTGCTATCAAAACAGAGCTTAGAAATACGTAAGACTAGCTTACTAACTTTAATTTAATAGCAAAAAAGGTGGGGCAGTGTGGGAGATAAAAGCATAAACTACAACAAAACTGCAAACTACTTTTGTACACACTAACCACCAATATAAAGAGGAAATACAAGGCGGCACACTGGGACAACTCGTAACAAATGAAGAAAACATGCAAGTTACACAGAAAAACAGCACATCTGCAGGGAAAATTCTCTGGAACTGCTTCTCTTGGCTGTTAATAATGTTTTCTTTCGCAAAGCTGAAAAGGTGTTGAACATATAAGTTGCAGTGCAGATAAAATGTACTGCTAGACGTTTAGTCCAGTGGTCCACATATAGCGCATTGACAAAGAAGCAGCCAAACAAGAAATGTGGATGGTACAGATGAAGTTTGTTTCAAGACATTACAAAACCACTACTGACCTTGCTTTGCAAAAGAATACTTAGCAGATTCTTCTAGGCCATAAGATGACATAAGACACCTAGACACCTTTATCAGTTCTACTACACAGTTTTCTATGGAACAGGGGCTACTCTGAAACCTTCTTCTGATCTTGGGCTACTAGTGGTATAATGAACTCAGCTTGCTAATCTTCAGTGCGACAATCAGATGCACATGCTACCTCTTCTTGTTCACACCTCTCAACACCTACCAGCCCCAATAACATCTGTCCCTCCTGGCCCCGTCCGCAGAGCCCACTTGAGAAGCAGTGTTACCCTGGGGCCAGAGGGTTGGAACAAGGGAGCAGCAGTAAAGTTTGTGGTGAAGGAGGAGCGAGAAAGAAAGGAGGTACAAAGTACAGTTGCATGTACACAGAGAAGTTATATCATGCCCTTGGAAAAACAGATATAAATATTAAATCCATGTTTGATCAAAAGCTAACAGATACATAATGGTACATACTCCAGACAAATTAATTTTTGAATTATCACATTCAAAGACAAAAAGGAAAAAAAGATACATTAAGTGATGTAGATGATGAATGTGGAGTTCACGACTGTGACACAAAAACCTACTTCAGCATAATATTAGTGGAGTTACTCATAGTACCTTAATAAATGGCTTAAATATAAGCCCTGTACTTTTTGCAAAATAGCTTTTGGGACTCTTGCTCAGGTGCTCCTTTGAGGATATAAGCTGTCAACTCTCTCTGAACACTTTCAAAGCTTTTGGTGCATAATTTAGAAAGAATAAGGTTTCATACTCCTATCACTTCCCCTGGGTTTGATAAAAAAGAACTACAAGTCTATTCTAAAACTACTGTTATCCTTCTGACAACCTGCATCATTTCTAAAACTGAGCAAATACATGAACTGTTACCTAGTAGGTGCAAAAAAATAAAACAACAACCTCAGACTAAACCAGAACACCCTCCCACCCCAGATGCTTCAACCCATCACAGTCACAAACTCTGGCCAAAAGAGTCATGGCATTACATTCTCTAAAAATGACTGATGGTGTCATGCTCTCATTTTGCATCTAGACATCTGTTCAAGCAAACCCTGTCACATTTCTCAGAAAGGTCAGTAGCTCTCAGGTTACTGGTTTAAAGATCTCTTTGTGATGTACTAGATTTTTTTTTATTACGTGTACACAGTTTTATATGTATCTTCAAGTAGATGTGCTACTCAGAACTGCAGCAGTGACAAAGTACACTATGATGTGGTAGATCTGAAGGACTGCACCTACATAAATAAAGAGGCAGTAATTATGAAGCTCCTGAACCTTCCTGATTTCCCAACTGTAACCACACATGCTTTAAACCTGTGCACTCTGTAATTTTAAAGTTAACTTAGAATGTAAGTTACCTTTAGAATGTTAGTCAAGGTGGAAGAACTGAAAGTTACATTCCCAAAGATATATAAATCAAAATATAGGTAATACAGCTATTTTCTAGTCTTTTCAGAGCTTATAGAATGATGCAGCTGTAAGAGATGCAGATGTTTGTCTAAGGACAAACCTTGTAGGCAATCAGGAGTTAAGTATGAAGCTTGACCAAAGGAGATCAAGTGTGCGAACTGTCAGCAAACCCTGTGAAGCAGGTTTACCTTTTCAGAGCTTTCACAGGTCTCTGCTGTCACCTCAGCTGAGGAATCACCACAGTGCAGAAGGGAATGGTTATAATGATGCAGTTACCTTTCTTTGAAACAAAAATTTTATACCTTAAGCTCTACGCCAAAAATATATTTTAGTATTTTACAATTTGTCTTCTAACTTATTCAGGTACAGAGATGGTGAATACAGAATAGTATTTAGATAAAAAAGGTTGTGAAAACATTTAAAAGGATTTGTTTACATTTCAATTTCAGCTGACCACATATTCAAAATGAAAATAAACTTCCCCCCCCAAAATATAAAATAGTGTAAAAAGCATACGTTACAATCAAGTCAATTGGAAAAAACAAAGCAAAACCTCTAGGAAACAATGTGATATTGATTAACCTTATTGTAATACAATGTAACAAATTTGTGAATGCTATGTGCCCTATGTGTGAAGATGGAACAGCGAGTCCACTGAACTCACAGCATAGCATCTTAATGACCTATGCGGCTATTTTAAAAGGTGATTATGTAGAACTGTGCTTTATTCTGTGCCACTTTTGGATCCCATGCAATTTTTAAGTATACTAAAATAATTACATTTGTGTCATGTGGCTATGACAAAGTCAACAAAATTTGCTGTTTAAATGAATCACTGGGGCACCAGGTAAAAACCCTGCTGTCTTCAAAGAAGCCTACAGAAGGATGCTGTATCACTTAAGGAATGAGGAACACAGGAAGCATCCACAAATACACTCTATTCAAACTTTAGAGAGAATCTTCCACAACCTTTTTCCTACAAACTCTACGAAGCTTTTCTAATAGACATCTCTTCAGCTTATAGACATCTCTATGCACTTTATTTCCCACTGCTAATCCACAGGTGCTGCGCAGGTTTAGGCTTTCACCATCAACTACTACTGCTGTGACAAATAGCCTTTAGCTGATCACATCTGGCATCCCTTCAATGTTAAGGCTTGGGCACACTTGGAATCCCTAAGATATACAAACTTAGACAGATACTATTTTTAAATCGAAGCTGGAGAATGTAGTCATCACCATTAAAGAGTAACTAACATTTCCCAATCCAAAATGTCTCCTTTAATTATCATCCCTCCTGTAGTCCAAATACATAATTTCTAAGAACTAAATGAATTCTGTCAATGCTGAGCAATACCGCTCAAGCTTTTAAAGTGTTTTCTTTCTGACATCATCTGTCTTTATGTGACACTTCAGTTTTGTGCTTTTTATTAACAGTGAGGCAATCTAACTTGCTGTTACTTTTTTTATTTTTTTTTTTCCCAGGGGAAGGTATGCAATAAAAAGCTGAAAAAAACTTTCATTTCACAGCTTTCAGTAGCATGTATACCCTTCTATTTCTTGACCAAGAATATTTTTGGTAATATTACTGTATAAGAAAGATGTTTAAATCATAAGCACTTGATAAGGCTGGATGCAGTTTTCTCAACAGACTGCATAACAGACTGGTCATGACGTGACTTTCAACAAAACATAACACAAGCAACCTTTCATCCTGACTCTATACACTTCCTGTACAGTGTGTTAACTAAAGTCATCATGATATTTTCTTCTCTTCAGATGGCATGGGAACTTTTCACAACTGGTGTGTTGCTAAACAATGTCAGTCCCATACATGAAGGACTGGGTTTTTTTTTGCTTGTATTACTAGCCAAGAACAAACTTTTCTGAAGATGAAAGCAATCCTATTGCTGTAAAAATGCACTCAAATATTCTGCAAAGTGGGAAGGAAATTCACCTTGTCCTACAGGTTGCTTAAAAAAAAAAAAAAAAAAAAAAAAAGGAAAAAGATCATTATTACCAGGATTTTAAGGGGATGTATTCACTTCTATTTAATCATAGCATCAGCCATCTTATAAAGTCTTAAAAAGGAGATATATTGCCTTTAACTGATCAGACTGGTTAATTCCAGCTTTTTTGAATGTGATTCCAGTACACAAGGTCCTCGACACAGCAGAGTAAATGTCATTTTTCGCTAAATGTCCTATGAAAACAAAATAAACTGCAACTAAATATGGGCCATTACATTAAACAGCTCCTTTACACAGACACTTCTAAGTAAACTGATAGGTCAGCTCTCACAGGAAACCCTTCCTTTGACCTGTACTCCTGTTCAGCTCCCCTGAGAACACTAGCTACTCCAGTTCGAGGTCATTCAAAATGTGAAATGTGATCTAATAGCCAAGTGCTACCAGTCCTAAGTCAGAGCACTCAATCAGCATAGATTTTTAAAAATGCCTCTTTGCATGAAAACTGGGTGTTTCAGTGCCATATAAATACTACTAGAGACTTGCTTTCTTTTTAGCAAAGACTATAATGCTATGGCTATACAGTGTTGCCTTCTTACCAAGGTGGTTACAAAGCCTGGGATCTTCCAGGGCAGCTTCTCATCTATAACAGAAACTGGTGATGCAAAAAAGACATTTTTATTCTACTTTTTCATCAGAAAAGTAAGGAAATCTTGTTTCTATCAACAGGAGCATAAAGTTTTGTTTGTAGAACTTTTAACAGCTCTGCCCAGCTGTTATAATTCTATCACATTTCTTTTTGTCCCACAAAGACAACTCTTTTAACCCTTTTTCACATAATCAGTTGATTTTCCTTCTTCAGGCTTCACATTCTTCAACTGGGATATTCCTAGTTCAAGGCCTCTCAAAGTCAAATCACTAGGAAAGATGAGCTGAGCATTCCTTGAGTAGCAGAGCAGCTGCACAAAAAAGGATTTTCAAGTGCCCAACAAAGAATGCTTTTAATCTGCGAAAACATGAAAACAACTTTTTGTGTAGCGTCACAAAAAAGCAGCTTTAACTCTTCTTGTATGGAACATCATTCTGATCCTCTTCAGTGGGTTTTAATGTAAATTGCATGAACAGGTGGTCATCTACTTTGATTCATTACTGAGAGTTCCTGGCATATAACTTGTTGCCAACATTTTTGCACTGAATTCAATCATAAAAGGAAATTCAAACACTTTCTACTAGCAGAACAAACAACTATTTTTATAATTAAAGATCAACATACCTTGAATAGCTACGTAATAGGGAGATTTGACTTTAAACTGAATCCACATTTTTCTAAGACCAAGCACACACTAACAAAGGCCATGCACTACAAGATTGCAGTTCAAAATCAACTGGTTCAAAATAACTTAGCTTTCTCTACACATTTCTTTTTTTATTTGGGTTCCTCACCCCACCCTGACTCAAAATGTTTCTGGCTGACAGTTTAGTGTACCAGTGCACCATCCTTTTCAGTAGGCAGGCAACAGTGGTCAGAACACAGCAGATATTGTTCCAACAGAGGAAGTTACACACCAGCATCACTTTGAAGCACCTACAGCCATGTGCTTCCACCACTTCAGGACTGATAATTCACAGTACCTGACCATCATTAGATTCCTCATGAGTTGCCTTTTTTTAATAAATTATACCATCTTACACATTATAAAAGGATCTTGTGATAAAGAATTAGTAGGGGGAAATAGTGTCTTTATGCTAAACTTTTCAGTTCTTTACCTTTGACCACGTCTTTCCTCACTGTTCTTGACCCGCTACTGCCCAGGATCATATGACAAAACAAAAAAGAAGATATGAGTGGGTACCTAATCTTCACAACTCCTAGCTTTTTTCCGGCCTTATTAAGAAGGATTTGTGCATATGTTCCTTTACTTATATATATAAATCCACATTATGACTAATAGACTATTGACCAATGCCACATCTTTATGATGTCATAATGTTCATGAAATACACTTGTGATGCAATATTAAATATTTTATGAAGTAGGACACGAACTCAAAAGAGAAGGCATAAGAAGCATTTGCTTGCATCTGAGAAGGAGCTACAAGGAGTGCAGTGCACTGAAACCAATCAGTGAACAAAGTTCATTCCACAGCTTCTACAATACCACTACCCTTCATTTTTAAAAATATAAATCAGTAGCTTTGATTTATTGTACCCTTAAAATTGCCCCATTATCTGTGCATTTACATTACTATCTCTTCTTTTGTGATTCTAAAATGAATTGCTCCAGTACACTTCCGATAATGCTCCAGTACAGTTCAAACAGCTCCTCCTTATACTGCCTCTTGTTTAACTTGGATCAAAATATTCTGACCTCCACCAGATCTCATTAGCACTTCTGCAGGAATGTTCTCCAGTTATATCCTCTTTGTTACCACCCAGACAAAAAGGCAAATGAATTCCACAAAAACCCTCTTTTGATTAAACTATTTTCTCAAACCTTTTTGCTCAATAGCAAAAGCACAAAAGGGTGGAAGACTAGGATCACGGTTAATTAATTTAATTCAGTTTCAGAAATAATAAATGAGGAGAGCAGGCCCTATTATCACACTTTTCCAGGTTACTGCTTTGAAATGTTCATCCTTTTAATTTAAAATAAACAATCTTTAATTCATTAAAAAAAAAAAAAAAGAGAACTCTTAGAGGTTTAGGCATAGAATTACTTAACTATTTAACAGCCAAAGCTTGCTAGAAGCCTATACAGAAAAAAAAAACTGTGAACAAGTTAAGTTAGGTATTACAAAGCTTGTATGTTTTGTACACCAGTTGCATGCTTTTACATGTTGGTGAACACTGCTGTTTTTGTTTATTGGGTTGTTTTTTTTTTCATAAACCCAAATTTTAATTTTTTTCCCCCAAAAAATATTTTTCTCCTGAGCTAGTAAGATTTTCTCAAGGAAAGACTGAACATCCTTTACAAAACTGATTCAAAAGCACAATAAAAAAGGATGATTATGATCTAAAACCTCTTTTTTTTTTAATGTGTCATGCACACTGCTGTTTTCCTGTACTGAAAAATACACACTTCAACAAAGTGGAAATCCAGCTAAACATTTTGTAATGAACATCATTTAATACTTTGATGGCTATCAGTAATGATTCAACATTTCCTTAAAAGAAAAAAATACCACCTACTACTACGATTACTTTATATGGGGCACAGCTTAGATCTCTGCAATCGGAAATGCATAGGTGACCCCACCCTTGCAGAGACCCAGTTATGCCACTGGGGATACATCTACCCACGCCCATCCAGTTAGGTGACCATGCCTCCACAACAGACACCAGAAGGGTCTTCTGTATTTCATCTATCATAGAATCATAGAATAGTTAGGGTTGGAAAGGACCTTAAGGTCATCTAGTTCCAACCCCCCTGCCACGGGCAGGGACACCTCTCACTAAACCATGTCACCCAAGGCTCTGTCCAGCCTGGCCTTGAACATCTTACAACACATTGGCATACATATTGGAAAAACATTCAAAGAAATGTTCTAATTTAAATCCAAAGCCACAATGAAATGCTCACTTCCTACCTGTGTAGTACTTAAACTGGCCTCTATATTCTGTCACTTTGTTAACTAACTTAAAAAAAAGTCTATCGCCACCTTCATGACTTTTTTTCCCCTCCCCCCAATATCAAATATTTCATTAACATCTGTTTAGAGACAACATCTTGATTAGCATCAAGACAATAAAATTGCAACTATGGAAAGACCACGTGGACTTTAAGAATCCTATATTATAAACTCTGCCATAGCCAAACATTAATATCATCTAGTTTTAAAGTACCTATTTTAAAAAATATTTAGCTAAGCTTAATTAGCTCATTTATTTCATAGAAATGTGCCTGATAATACTTTCAAAAAATAGTATTTGTTAAGTTGTTAATAAGTTTTAGATCCAACTACTTGCTTTTTGTCCTGATGGTTTGTTTTATAAACTATTTAAGATAAAAATTAAACTTCAGAAAGACAGGCATATCTCAAAGGGACACAGTGCCCTATTTCATAGTAATAAGTTATGGTTCTGTCAGTAATGTGGCTCCATCTCAACTATTTGTGTCTCTGACATTTTGAGGCTTGTAAGTTGCCCCATGGTTAGGAGAAGTGACTAGGTAGAAACCACCTAGTGTTTTCTTCCCCTCAGCTTTAGCTTAAGAAATACACAAGAGCTGTACAAATTAACCTCTCTTGTAGACATTAAGAAATCCTAGGTTAGCATTAGAGGCAAATCCCCAAGAATCTGCCAGGAATGATCCGTTACAATGCAGAGAAAACTGATCTTCGGCTGAGAACTCAGGAGTGCATACAGATTAATTACACAAAGCCTTGGTCTGTACTGCACTGCACAAGAAGGCCATCAGAATGTATGTACAGTACCTTTCATCTTGTCCCAGATCCTCACTGTCTGGCATTTCAGATGTAAAAAAGAATTCTCTCTCTACCAATCTAGATAATCCAGGCAATGATCTTCTAGTCTGTTTAGTGTTTTAGAAGTGACAACCAGGGCACCTGTCCGGTTTGCAGCTGAGAAGAGTGCTCCTTGCTCAGAGAGCAAATGTTTACAAGACATCCTAAGTGCTTGCTGGTCTTGAATGAAGTTCAGAGCGTTCAGCTTTGATTGGCCAAGGCTATAAATAAACAAGTCGTGACTCACCTCACACACTATGACAGGGTGTTTAGCAGCAAGCACAGCCAAAAGCAAAACAGTTGGCTTTTTTTTCTTCTGGTCATGTGAGGGAGGCTCACCACCCAGTTAGTACATTTTATTTTTCTGCTTCCACTGGAAACCTGCCTCAACACCTCCCAGTTTTCTCAGGTGTAAGTGAGCAGCAAACAAACTGATAGGAAGATAAATGACACACTTAAACTGCTGAAAAATCTAAGACCTTATTGTAACTGTAAAAATATGATTCCCCCTCCCAAAGTGTCAGTTACAAGCTGACAGAAGAAGCAGAATTATTCTCCATAGACTACATTCACAGAATAAAAAACCCAAACTTTGGTTACTTTTTTAAAATAAGGTTCAGGAAGATGAGTTTAAAATAAAGATTAATTCCATTGTTTTCAAGTTCTGATTCCTGGCTTGTCTGCTACAAGCAGCCTTAGCTATCACGAGGATTCCAGCAAACTGTACTGGAAGAATCCTCAAAATGAGTGTATGCCACTGACAGGAGGAGGCTTTCTGACAAAATACCTCAAATGCCTCTGTGAACAACCTGAGATGAATTGACAAATTCACTTTCCTCCTATGGTTTTGTGCAGCATGCATGACAGGGATTCTGTCACTCCAGCTACACCAGCTATGTCTCTATTAATTTTCAACACCCCCAACCTTATCTGTGCTGATAATGCTTTGTACACAGCCCAAGGCTGCAAGGATCACATATGTACATTGTTTAGCACACTGCTCAGCACTGCTCCTTCACATGGCTTCCTTCTTCCATTAAACAGTTTGACCTATTGTTCTAAATATATGTTCAAATAAATATTATATCCAGAGATACCTGCATAGAATTTTTTTTTTTTTCCCCAATAAAGAACCCAGCAGGATTTAGACCTTCCTCTCCTGCATGGGATAGTATGAACTGTCCTCGGAATGTTAAAAATAAATTTAAAATTAAAAAAAAAAAACAGTAAACCTGTAACAAAAGGTATGTCAGATTAAAAACAAGCACCCCATACCTTTGACTTGGTAAATTGCATTTGGTGCATTATGGGTAATGCATCATTCTCTGAAAGATGACTTAACTTTCAAACCTACAAGGAATTCTATAAATTTCATCTTATTTCATTATAAAATGCTTCAAAATGACCAGGAAGATCTAGATAAAAATTGCAAAAATTCACTAAACCATAAAATCACAGAGCTATTACTTTACATTACATGGTTTACATTTACTACGTGAGTATCTGAATTAAGAAAATTCTCAGGAAATGGTGAGAAAAAAAAACAAAACAGAAATGCTGCCTATTTGTGAACTTCAACTTCTTTAACTCTTCTCCCAACATTCCAGTTAGCTCCTTTTTCCTTTTCCTAATCTCATCCAGTCATCTGCATTCATAGCTTTCCTCAATCTTTCACAAGACATGTTGTTCCTGAAGCAGTATAATCATACTGGACTTCAAAAAGAAAAGAGGGAGAAATAAAAAAGGAGTAAAGTCCTATGCCTGGATCATGCAAGCCAATATATAAATATGTATTAATAAATGTCCTGCCCTACTCAGCAACCATTTTCCATGGTCACCTACATGTACATATTCCAGTCTCATCTCTTTTCTATTTCTTTTTCTGATAGTTACAGTTGAAATATTTACAGCTAAATTTCCTTCAAGCTTACCCTGAAAGAAGAGCTGTTAAATTAAAAAATCTTAATTAATGAAATTATTTATGTGACAGCTTCATTTTCCAATTAAAATTCTGAAGTTCTCCAATTAGGAAAAGCACCAAAAGAAATAACTGAACTCTGCAAACATACAAAAGCACCATTCAAAATTTAAATGTAGCATCAAAGATGCAAGCAAGCAAAAAATAAACCCCTTGTGCAATTTGAGTTGCTTTTGTTTGTTTACATCCACGGCAATATAGTTTTACATAGCCACATATATTTACTATGCAAAATGCCTTTTTACAAAATACTCATTTGTAATGCATTCGATGATTACAGTCAGGAGCTGAAAAGATTTTAGCCTTCAAACTCGATGTATTCCTAACTCTACAGTATTCCTTTGGACTGTTCCTTTGCCACACTCCGTACACAGTGCTCACAGAAAAATGGTTCACTGTTTACTTTTACAATTCCTCAGAACTCTTCCCCACCCTCAGTGAGGTAAGGAGTATAATAACACCTTATTTATTTATTGATAAGCAAGTTCTGGAAAGATTAGGTTCAAAAATGTCTGCTAAAAGAGTAACTGAAATGTCAAGGACCTGTTAACTTGGAAGAAGAGCATTTATAAAACACTTCAATGCTCAAAAGACTAGTTTCTTCTGATATCACTGCTCATTGTTTTTGCAAATCAGACTTCAGAACAGCATGAGTCCATAATCAGCTGCAATCACACTAAAAAGACTGACTCTCCAGTAAATTCATCTCAATTTTTTGATTATTCTGAATTCTTTTGCACCTGAAGGAACTAACAGCTTGTACTGGCCCATCTGAAGGTTTCCAGCAGATTGGGCTTCAGACTTTTTCACAGTCTCACAGATGGAATGACCCCTCCCACTATGTCTGGGTGGAACAGGAGCAGTTGAGCCAAAGTAGTGTACTGAATTAGGCCAAAGGGCTTCTGGCATCTCCTACTGTGTCCAAAAGTGCAGCCTAGAGAAAATTTGCTGCCTTCTCCAAATAGTCTTCCAGACTTCAACTTGCTGCTCATAGGTTTACTCAACCAGCAGTTATGTCTGTATTTTCAGCTCTGAGTTGATTTCCATCCTGTGATATCATGTATAGCATCTTGTGGCAGGGACTTCTGTAGCTTAACTACATGCAGTTTGACAACCAAAAAACCCACCTAATGTCACTTGCTTCAATCTGGCTCCTTCCATTTATTTCCGAGAAGTCTTACACTGGAGCAGGTAGATGACACTCAAGTTTCTTCAGCTCTTCACAGCTATTTAGCATTTTTGCAGACCATTATCATATTATTTTTAATGAGACTGCAGAATTGAAAGGAAAGAGCTTGCCTGATACTAAGATTGCTAGAAATACTTTTAAAATGTTTTTAACATGGAAAACTCAAAGTGACTAGTAGTGATAGGCTGAGAAAGGAAAAGCTCTTACTCTGCCCATGTTATTTTTCAGGGAGGTTCTTACTTCGTTGCTTAGTTGCAACTAACACTACAACTTTCTGGATTGCAGAGGACTTTGGTCAGTTCTCCCTGTCCCTTTTAAGTTCCTTCTTGCCATCTCTGAAGCCTCAACTTACGTGACTAATCCCTGCTCCTCTCAGTAACCTCTTTGTTTGCTCTAACTTCCAGCCTCAGTATGTTCATCACTTCTCACATAAAGGATTTTCTGAAATTTTCCCTCCCCTTGGCTCATTGGTTCCTCAACAGAAAAAAACCCTTCCACCTTACAGAAAGATCTAGGCCCTACCCCTGTTACTTCTGAAAAGAACATGAAAGCACTTGACTGTAAACAAAAGGAAAAAGATACTGTCAATCATGATCTGCTCTTGATCAGCTCATTCAGCTTTAAAAGCCTTATTTCAACTGCATGTTTCATGCACACAAGCTGTTGCATGTCCTCAAACATCCTCACTGTTCTTTTCCAAACTCTTCCTATGTTTAGTATAAATGATTTAAGGTGAGAGAGACTGTAAATGTACACCAGTATTCATGGTGGGCATACTACTGATTTACACATTTTGACCCTTTCTGTGAGTTGATCCTCATGTTGGCCATAATTACCACAGTTTTACACATAACTTTTCAAAGTACATAGTAGTCTTTATTTGGATAACTTTAAGAATCAATCCTTCTTACTGCTGCTCATCTCCATTTCCCTGTTTTTCAACTACAGAGACCTCTTCTATATCTTTCTCAGAACTTCCTTGATAGCTGCTGACATCTCCACCGCCAGACATTAAGATACCCCCAAAAATGTGCTGGCACACAGATCAGTTGCTAGCCTGACATGCTGCTTGATCAGGGAATCTCACCAGATTTGCTCTTGCTGAGTACAGATTCGGACTGAACAAGTATTATAATGATCAAGTAAATGGTCTCCCCCCCCAAACAGTATAGACATCTATGTGAAATTTTCCTGCTCTTGGCAGGCACAAAAGACTTCAGAGGCAGACATCAGGAAAGGAAGGAAAATAAAAGCTATGCTCCTGCCAGAGTCAAGGAAGAAGCCCTAAAGAGTAGCGGAAAGGATCAGAAATAGTGTCAGATTCACTGTTTTCCATACTCAGATACTGCTTGAGCGCTTCAGCAGGTGGGTAGAAGGCACTGTGCTGTCCATGGGGAGTACAAAGGGCATGATCTGACATTGCATGGTAGATGGTGTACCCAACCCACTCTGCAAGCTTTCAAAGATGTATAATTAGTCAGCCCTTGCACACTTTAGCTGGTCAGGCAGCTACAGAACTAGTCACAGTCACTGTCCCTTCTATGTCTCTCCTCATCTAAAAGGAGAGCAAGATGGTGTTTGGAATTCATAACCTTGTTCTAATTATTCAATCTCACTTCTAATAATGTGGATGAAAAAATAATGAACACCATAGTGGGCACTTAAAGATACCCTATAAAACCACAACTGACTCATAGCAAAAAAAATCACACTCCTAAATTCTATGTGTAGTTCACATATCCAGAAGGAATGAAAAGTCTAGCATTTTACCTTCTGTAGATGGTTTATGCTGATGTTATTTTCAGCAAGAATGCATGCTTAAAAAATACCATCACTGTCAAATGCATGTTTAGAATTAAACTAATTTGAAATGCATGTTTCTGCTACTGAAATAATTCATATTAATAACATACATGAAGTTCCACCCCTTTTTCAATACAGAAAACAGAATATACTGGTCACACTTGGGTTGGGGGTGTGTGTGTGCAGGCGCATGTACATTTATGTATTTATAAGTACACATTTTACTGTATTTAATCTATTTGAAGTGCGCACCCCGTTTTCCCATATTTCAACATCCATCTTGTCCCAGTTCTTTCTGGCTATGTAAAGCTAACTTCAAATTGCAAATGCTTATTATATTAACCTAACTTTGAGATGTCTTTGTACACCATAAGATATTCACAGGCAGCTTGTTTTATAAGAGAGGGAGACTTTCATACAAACATGAATGAAAAATCATCAAGACAGACCTATAAACATGCTTAGTTCTTTACTGGAGTATTATAGCAGGTATAACCTCAACCTGGTAAGCTAAGCACTGACCTGAAAAACCATTTAAGACACCTATTACATACAAAAATATAATTTTGTATTTATCCGTACCTAGGAGTAGGACTGGCAAAAAAAAAAAAAATTAAAAAAATCTTTCCATGTTTCAAGACTAATAAAAGCAAAAAAAAAAAGTGCTCAGGAAATCTTTTTTCTCTTCAAGGAATCCTGCACACTAAGCGGAACTCTTCTTTGTACTTGGATGTAATAAGTAATTGTTAAAACAGCTTTTAATTCTCAGGATGCATATTCAGAAAAAATACCCCCAAGCAAAATAAGCAAACAAAAACCAAAGCCAAACACAAACACCTTCCCCCTCCCCCTCAAAAAAACCCAAAACCTACAAACAAAACAGCATTCAATTTTGACATTAAAAATGTAATGCAACGTTCAAAAAGCTAAGCAAGATACTGCATGCAAGAAACATTTACTGGACAAAACACAGAGCATATGAATATGTATGTTTAAAGAATCATAAAAATTTGAATATTACAGCAAGCTAACTATCAACACACACCAAAACCTGATTTGTATCAGCAATGAATTGTCTGATTTGGTTTTAGTGTTTCATCATAAAGCACACATAATAATATTCCATAATGCATGACATCATTTCCAAGTTTTTTAACACAAGGAGAAAGAAAGATTAAAGAAAGTAAGAGACACTTCAACTGCTGTTTCAAAGCAAATTACTATATTTTAGTCACATAAAGATAGCAAATCTTCCTCTGGTACAAACATGATAGATCATGCTGGACTTGTGTGACAAACACAGAAGAGCTGGAGACAGGGCGGTAGATCTTACCACTAAGGGTGAAAATCTCAACTGCTCTGGGATATTTTGGCCATGGGATCTTGCCTAAACAGCTATAAAAGAAAGATATTTTGGAAGGAAAAAAAATAAAATAAAATCACATAATACAACACCAAGCATTTATCTGAGCAATTTCTAAAGATAACAAAATATTTTGCCAGATTTTTCAAGAGACTTCTTATATACTCTTCCATGAAATTATTTTGTAACTATAACACATTCCCTATTTGTCCCAAGAACTACAAGAGTACTTATGTACTAGTTCAAATAGCAAGGTAGCTATATAATGAAATCAGTTTGCGAACAAATTGGTCAAGATATTAAAAATTATTAAAAAGACATGAAGACGTGAAAATTTTTTTCAGAACTGACAATATAAAGAGTTATAGCACAATCCTTAAAAGTTTATTGCTTTCTAATGTAAGAATTAACTGCTGCACAAACAAGAAAAATAGACTGCCAAAAAGCTATCAAGAAAATGAGAATATTTAGAAGATAATTCTGTACCTAATTCAATGAAGAACATAAGAAGACACTCAGCTATGTAGAATCAAGATAATTAGGACACCCAGAGCCACATACTGACAATTCCTGTGTCTGAAAGCTTTTGCTTGGTAACCTCATGGTTTCCTGAAACAGTCCACCATTACTTTATGGCTGCCATCATCCTGTGAAGAAGAGGATATGAGCTAGTTTTCCATCTAATCATATAATCTATTCTTTGGTGCAGTGTAAGAAAATCTCACCAGAGAGTGCTTAGTGCAATCACAAGCCATAACTAGATGTAAGTCCAGGTCACTGGTTCTGAATTAGAAGCTTAAGGATGAATAACTGCAGAACATCAAGTACTTCATAATGGAAACACAGCACAGATATATATTATTAATAATTTTCATGACATCAACCCTGTTCTTATGTTGCAGCTCCAAGTGCCAAAGTTTTTACTAATATTCAGAATTGCTAGCCAAATGTTTTCATACTAAATAGGATTCATTTTGATTCCTTGAGGGTCACAACTTTTTTCAATGCCTATATAATGAAAGTGAGACAGATTACTAAATTATACTGTTAACTTATCAACTTTTTAACATCAACTTATCTATTCAGTGGTTTACTGAGTGATAAGAGATAACGTCTCTTAGAGTTTAATATGCCTGATGATAAAATTGCAATCATATCCTCTTGTTTTGAAAAGAGCTTTTTTCCATTAGAATCCTCTTTATCCAGTCTCATTGTGGTAAAGTGTGAAACTGTGACAAACAAAAAATACTAAATCGTCACTAATACAACTCAGTTTCAAGGCCATATTTTTGTCCAATAGAGCAACAGGCAATTAGTATGTAGACAGTACTTTCCAATTCCAACACATATAACAGCACATTAGCAAATCTGATATAATGACAATAATGACACATAAATCTCTATAAGCAAAATTTGAAGTATTTACAAACTAAAACAAGTCAGGGAAGAAAAGTCAGAGTGCTTGCCATTTAAGAAAGAACATATTCATGTATACTGATCAACCAGCTTGTTAAAAAATAAACAACAAAACACATTAAAAATATTATAGGAACCTCTTGTCATGGTTCATGTTACTATTTCATCTTGCATTAAAGCCCTACCAGCTGGAAAGAGAGCAGACATAGAAACTTATTAAATACTAACATCAAAACTTGAAGAAAATAGTCCTGCACAGTATCATAGGCACCGATGTAGAAGGGCAAGAGAGGTAATAATGACAAATAGCAGCAAGAAATAGGTTCTACAAAGCAAAGGTATGCTTCTCACAATGGCAATTCATACATGTACACAACTGCAGATTCGACAGGATGGTTAATTCTGAGATCACTGATGAAAACAAAACTGATTTTATCCTGGAGTGACTGGTGTGCCCAATTTCTTACCAGAGTTTCTCCAAAGTAAATACTTGTCAAGCCACAACCATTCTGCTTTTTTAACACCCAGCCCTCCATGAAACAACTGCAAACTTAAAGCTATGAAGGCTGTTGGAACACTATACAGTTCCACAGAAAAGGCAAGGGGGCAGCCAAGACTGCAAAAGACAACTCATCCCCCTCCTGCAATTATACCTACTACCAAAAAACCCTACAGAGTTAAAGGGCTCTTGAGCTAATGTAAGTCAAGAAAGGTTCAGACCAAGAATGATGATCAATGAAGACCTGCAACTTAACCCATCTGTCATCAAGGGCACATGCAGATTTGTGATTTAGGGGAATCCCCTGAACTGGCTGGGCAAGTGCTGCCAGAACACTCAGCCAACAGTGCTGAGCACCTGATAACCTTTGCCCTGCCTCGAGAAGATGATAACAGGCATGACATTTTGCCGAGAGGCTGGCGGCACTACTGGGAAGCCAAATTAACTTCAGCTACCTAGACTTCTATCTCAAAGTAAAAAACCCCATAAATTTTCCTTTCCATGTTCCTTTATTATTTTTATTTAAAATCACTCCCTTCTCTAAGGTGGTTCAGAACATATGCATTGTCATGGGTTCAGCAGCAGCAGTCATTTTTCTTTAAGCAGTAGCTGGTGTAGCGCTGTGTTTTGGATTTTCAGCTT